>JBBPQC010000591.1:0-16952 GCA_038092295.1 Leccinum arenicola
CAAGAATACAGCATGACTGCATGGCATTTCCGCACCAATTGTGTTGAATTTGAATCAGTAGTCTCATACCTCATAGATAGTCACCGATTCAGAGTTTTTAATTACTCAGATCACGCTTGCAATGATTTGTGAACAGAACGCGACAGAGACTGTTGTTGGTGGCAATGTCGACATTCGGTTTCACGTTTAAGTTCACAGGTTGGGAAGGTAGGAGGACATGTATGGGTACATAAAGCAGGCTAGCGATATGGTGACATCATCCATGACCTGGAAGGTGTCATTAGTCACTGCATCCGAAGTTTTGCAAGACCATGTCAAGAACAGAGAAGGGAAAGGAATATTAGTGTGGATGAATTATATGGTTCTTCAACCGTCAAAGACAGGCTATAATGAAATGCATCAGAGGTGATGCCAGGATCGAATGCAGGATCTGGGCCCATTTGAAACATGTTATGCCGCCGGTGGTGAGCCCGCAAAGCGGAGACCACAATATTTCAGATATAAAAAAATGATCTTTTTGGTGGAACCATACCGGTTGGATGGCTTGCTGGTCAACTTCACCACTCTCCCCTGGTTGAGCTCAGGCCTTGCATCCTTTTGCTACTGCTCCCAAATACATCTTTATTGACACTCACACTGTTACTTTGGGTGATTTCGCACTCTTTCATCTTATCTCATTGTAGACTTCGTAGCGCTCTGCGCTACTTCTAACCATCACCATTGGATTCCCCATGGTCGATAACCCTATCAACATTTTTTCCTCAAGGTTCTAGCTAGACCTTTGTGGTCACTCTACACACCTCTATCTTCTTTTCTTCCAGTTGTGATGATTATTCCCACAGTTGTGGCTGATTGTGGCTGCTAGTTGTTTGCCAGTATTTACAGCCACTTGACATATGCCTTGGAGTCCTCTGTTCTGTTTCCCTTGGTTACTTACATGGACTCCAGGTCAGTAGCTCATTGTTGTTTGTTCAATATCATCGTTGGTTACTCACAGTGGACTCCAGTGTGATCCTAGAGTCGCTATTTAGTGGTTATCCCACTCCCAGAAGCTTCATTCGCTTATCACACACTCCTTGAGAGAGATGCTCGTGAGTCACCCCAAGTTGGTATACTTCCTGCACCACAGAAGGGCGTTGGACTGGGGTTTCTAGCCCTTGCCAAGTCTTTTTGAAAAATCATTTGCCTTGTGAAAAAACACCCAGGTCAATGAAAGTGCAGCCACATATACACGTCTTCGTTGTCAGCGGAGACAGCGAGGAGTGTACCAGGGACATGAGTGATCTTTAAGAGCGAAGTCAGCAAGGTCAAGAAGCAAACACTAGGCTGCAGTTTATGTATTGTGGGGACCATGGAAGAAAGTGAAGTTATTTTCATTCGACAGGGATGTGAAGGATTAGGAGAAGTTGCCAGGTTTGGAGGAGGATCACTCCCACTCCCAACTTTGGTCAGTTTATGAGCTAGTAAACATTCAGACAGCTTGGTGGTCAAAAACGGTACAGATCAGATCGAAATTCACAAACCACTGCATCCCACCTAGCATCTATAATCCCCATACCCAGAAACCCAAAGAGCAGGTCAGCTCTCTCATAGAATTTCGCTGTTACTGCGGGTCCAATGCAGCACTGGTGTGGGCTGATCATCAGTAAGGGTGAGCTGGTGAATGCAACCTCGCTGATCCACTTCGGGACTTCGGGATCGTGCATTTTTTGCCCTCATTGACTTTCATCAAGAGTTGAAAATCCAGCACGACCTCTCTAATATCACGTCTGTCTTCATCCTGACGCGGTTCTTTGTATTGCAGGTGCTTATTCATGTAGATAGTCAATCCGTCGAATCTAGTGGCAAGATCGCTCAGTTCTCACTGGCATGTTCCATTTCGACCGAAAGGGGGGTCCTGTGCAGTGGAAAATAGACTTCGCTGATACATACAAGTTAGAAGTGAATAGGCAGGCGGTTTCTGTGGGTGATTTGACCATCAGTATCTTCATTTGCTACTCCTGTCCATTATTAATATAGTTGTGACTTGTAGCCAGTATCTTAACTTCTGCATTGTGACGACAAACTTATGGTGTGACCACTTATCAACATTTGTTATCTTGACCAACGTTAGTAAGGGCTGGTTGCAATTTGCGAAGTGTCACTCACTCCACTCGTCTCTCAGTGTGTGAAGTTTTTTACCCACCACCATCAACCAATTAGGACCTTCACATCATCCCGCCTCCTTGTTGTACAAACATGTGCACCATCCCAAACAAGGGTCATATCATATGTACGCAGTCTCGAGTTGACTAAAACTTCTTTTTAGTCACATTTTCTCCCACCAACCTACCGCTTGTTTCTGAATATGTATCCTTTTCAATGACTGCAGTTGGCGGCGCCATAGTTGAAGACTTACCTTTGTTGGAACTTCACAAAAGGGCCTGGGAATGCGGCAGCCCAGTTGGATTCACCGATTTCCCGCAGGCTGGGAACATTTTCCTACGCCATCCAAAACTCTCTGCTACTTGCAATATCGCAGAATTTTCATCCAGGGAATATGATATAATGTAATCTTCGACTGCCATGATGTTTGTCCAAAACTTCTTCCTACCGAAGTGCTTGGAAATGAGTCACCAACTAAGCATTGTATTTATTTTATTGACTAATCTTACTTTTTCACTTGGTACCAGACAGGTTTCTGGCTGCTTGGTTGCCAGCACCGTCTAGAGAATGCCACCCAAAATCTTATGGTGGGCCCATGCCTTTAAAAACTGGGGCACTTGACCCACCAGGAGCACTGGTTAGAGAATGTTGCCAACAAACATGATACAGATTGGTATGGCCCATGTGAGCAATTCTTTGCTGTGTTGATTGATACCCTCCACAGATAGATGTTTTTGACCAGAAGCTCTAATGTCACCAACTGACCTAGTGCAGACTTATAAGGCCCAAGTCACCAATCCTTGCTCTGTATTGACACACCTCGGGCATGCTCAACTATATTCAAGTTAGTGGCATGGGTTACTAGCATGCCATGCATTCTTGCCATATGGATCCTTTACAGACTACTCATTTTCGGATTAGTTGGAACTAGGAACATTTGATGTAGCTCTAGGATGCTGCTGTTGAAACGCTCGGAATCTGTCACGAGGTCAGTGCATGAAAATTCCTGGGCAGATAGATGTAAGTGCAAAGCGAGCCTGCGATTTGTGTATTGTGACATGCACGGCTACTGAAGAGTTCTTACTTACCTTGGTAGCAACGTAGGCAACTGAGGCCTTAGTGACTGACTACATACCATGAATGCATGCATTTCCCGCGAAATAAAGAGGCCCATGTGAATGGGCTGAAACCAAGGGTCAAAATATTAAACACATTAGGAACTTTACGAACAAAGATAAGGAGACCACTTCAAAGTAGTCCATTCCATCGGTCCTGATGGTCATACGAGTAGTTGGCATATAAGAAAACTGGCCACAGTGTTGGTCACCGGCCACCTGAATATGACCATACTAGCTTCTTTCTTATCCTATGAATGCAAGCCCTGAGATGTATAATCTGGAAAATCCACACTTGACTTACTCAGCACTTCCCCAATCGAGTCCTGTGGGGCATAAAAGAGCACTGGTACGGTCATGGTTAAATCCACACCCAGACTTGTTGTTTTGAGGAATGTGGGGGCTCAAAGATTGACCCTTGGGGGGTGATCTAGTCAATAATCATTGGTGCTCTTCATCCTCTTTGTGTCATCCGACGGCCCTAATCTAGATACAGCGCTATTGTAAGCCACATCTGCCCAAAATTGATACCAACTGTGATCAGATTACGAGCTCAGCGATGGCAACTGCCCTCTTCCTCTGATGATTCCATCAATCAGGCTGCAAGCCCAGGAACCAAGTCTTCTCTTTCCCTGGAGAAGAATTATGGATGAACCAGCAGATCTGTGCCAAGTTTACTCACGCCGCTGTCGAAGTCAAGGCAATTTGCCAATGGACTTCAACCAACCAAGCAAAACCCCTTGGTCTTGATACAATGGCTTATATGAATAGTTTCTAGCCCATGACGAATTGGAGATCCACCTATTCAATGGTGTCGTCATCTAATAGCAACATCTTCAATGTTCACCCACAGGAACTATGTCCACAGATAGTTGCCTGGAAGTTGATTTGCTCGCACACACAGTCTCACTGCACAAAATGACTGGTATCCATGGTCGTTTGCTGAAGGGGGAACTGATAATTAATTTTGAAACGTCACATGTGTGATCCCCCAGGCAAAAAATGGCTTCATTACCCATTCAGCAATAAAGACTCGGCAGCATTGCTTATGTATGTTTCAGGCATGCCTGAGTAGAAGATCGTGGACATGACTTTACTTGATGGTGCAACTTTGCGATTGGGAGGGCAAGACGTTGATTGCAAGATCATTCACTTTGAATGGATCTCAGACTGTTTTCATCACCAATTTCTCCTTGGGTGGCCATGGTTTTAACATGATGATCCAATCTCTGTTCACAAAGACCAATGCCTTTGACAGAGTCTCCATTGAGATCTTGACCTAAGAAGGTTGAGGATTACTGTTAGATGCTATCATGAAGATTAATCACCCAGTTTGCAACTAGTGTGCAAACATTTCTAGACTGGTTGCCATTGGTTCTCATCCAGTCCAGGATGATTTTATGCAACTCCGGTTGCCCTGCAAGAAGGTCAAAAAACTGCACTAGACCAGACTTTGAATCACGATGTGTACTTATTGAGAATCAAACTCAGAGTGGGTGATGCCAAGTTTTCGAAGACAATGGGTGGAAAACTCAGGACAAATATTGGAGGAATCCACAATGGGTAGTAAAGTAGCACATGAGTGGAAACACATACCCTAGCTGAGTTTGAATCAATTCAATTCTCAATAAGTTACTGTTACACTTGCTCCAGGTAGGATCAAGAAATCCTCGAAAGGAAGGTAGACGATGACGGAAGAATGAGACGAAGATAGTCTTGAGAGTCGATGGATCAAGACAACAAGGGGCTCTGAGGATCGAAGGACAAGTGCGAAGGGACGACTTCTGATAGCCTAAACGATAAGGCTTCTGAATTATAGTCAAAGTGTCCACTCAAGTGCAGGACGAGGTCACTGAGAGAGTTCGAGTTGCAAAGGTATATTCCACGATGTATCTAGGATACTCGAGGAGGTCAAAGTTAAAGGAAAAGGAATATCTCGAAGGTGTGATACTTTAAATAGGTGAAAAGAGGTGAAAATTATCTAGATTTCTCTTTCTGAGTGCAATATCATTCTAAGAATCATCTACATTGTCTCTTTATTTTTGATTTTCTTATTACCTTGCTACCTATTCTTACACGTTGACAAACAAGGTCACTTGTATTCATCATTACACATTGAAATTTTGTGTTAACCAGGCAGCCAGCATAATTCTCCTGATTACGTTTCCCCCATCAGATTGAGTCCCCCATCCATCCAACTTCCCAATCACAAACATGTCACAGTCTTTCGATATTTCCCCTGCAATGTTCATTCCAGACACATTGAATCTTCTGCCGCATCACCACTCATACATCAGCCAGCAGCCCCAAAAATATTTAGACTAAGATCTCTGGCTGGTGTCTCATAACAACTGTCCTCAAAGCATCACCATACTCCCAGTTGAGTCTCACTAGAATCTCATTGAACATAGTCATGGCATGTGAAGTATGTCATTGTCTGGTACTCCGGTTCGGACTGATGTCAAGAGTTATTTCTGAGCTCTTCAGACATCTTGTAGATCCACATGGCCTAGCGTGAGCAATTGCTTATTGGCGCCATGTACTCCGCTTCAATAAAGACAGGGCATAAAGATGAATACCATAGGGAAATACCTTCCACAAGTTTCAGGTAAAAACTTGTCTATGAGTAGTTGGTCTCTGTGTCTTCACCTCAGTCGGAGTCAGTACATTATGTGTACCAAGTATGTATTGGCATATGTAGTATGCCTTGTCAAGGACTGACAGGCAAGCTAGGTTAGTGAAGGCGATATCTGGGCAAGTGCTGATCATAATATAGATCAGACTGTGGCCTGATCACGGTTTGAAAGCCGGTTTGCAGGACTTTGTCTTTTAAATTGAGAGGCATGGTTAAATTGAGAGGCATGGTAAAGTTCCATTTCCAGTTTGCCATACAAGTAGGTGGAGCCAACATCCAGTCTGGTGAAGTGCCAATTTTCTAAGGCAGAGAGGGTGAACATATACTACACCATCTCAAAGTGTATTCCAAGTAGCTCTAGCTTAAGGTGATACAACTCGACAGGACAAGTCTTAACTGAAGTACTACAAGATGGAAGGAAATTGAATCACATGGAAGAGAATGTGTTATCTATCCGCAGCAAGGAATGAGTCAGACACACAGGAGACTATGTGTACATTATTTATGACTCATTATAGATGTGTGTTGTATGCAACAGTGGAAATTCCCGATTTGAATGCCTTGGTCCATTGGAGGTGTATTCACCATTGGCATCAGATTTCCAACCAGTCATTTGTGCGTTATACTCAGTCCAAATGTATGTGTGTTTAATGACCTTTAGTGTTTGGTCCTTAGTCCAGATAGGGGATTGCCAAGAGGAGGAAGTAACATCTTCATACATGATGACAGCATACCGGTAATGGTGATATGACTCTACTTGAAGGACTTCAGGTCAGTGTGTATCAACTCAAAGGGAGTGGTAGCCAGCGTCTATGAGGAAATGGTCTTGCTCTCCAAGTTCGCATCCTGGACAGGGAGGCGACCTGGAGGGGATATCTATCACAGGAACTTAGTCTTTTGTATTTTTACAAGTGGCTTTGAGTATTATACATCTTGGGACAGGTGACCAAGCCACAATTGGTGCATTGTGTCATAGTCCACTGTGAGAGGCCATCATGCGATTTTTGGCATAGGCTGCACTGTTGGAGCACAAATGCTACTGAGTACATGGAATAGTCAGTACCATGTGAGTGTAAGGATAAGATAACCATTTGGCTGTATTTGTCATAGAATGATGCTCTTGCCTCACAAATTGTTCCTTGACATGCCTCTTATTTGACAGTCCATATATCTTCTTGATTGGATGGTGTGCCAGCTTGCCCTGTTGGCAAACATCAGAGGCATGTGTAAGAAAAAAATAGCAGAGAGAAAACTGTTCTTAACTTAAAATATAGTCTTTCGCAAACAGAGTTCTGAGGGCTTGTGAAATCAATCTCAGAGCCAGAGGGAATTCTTAACAGAGTCGGAACCAAGGATTCATTTTTGAGCATGGCTTCCACAGTTGTACCTTTCAAGGGCTGGCCAAGCACATAGATCACCCACCGCTGCGTCAACAAGTATGTATAATATATGCACTTTTCTGGACAATCAGCTGAGTAAGTATATATCCTGGGATATTTTCGAGAATGGCTTCCACAGTTGTACCTTTCAAGGGCTGGCCAAGCACATAGATCACCCACTGCTGCGTCAACAAGTGTGTATAATATATGCACTTTTCTGGATAATCAGCTGAGTAAGTATATATCCTGGGATATACTCTCCTGGTGATGCCATCAAAGCATTTCACGATGATTCCATTGTAAGCCTCGGCAAAATTATTGTCAAGTAGTAACATCCAGATCGCATGGATCATTCTGGAAAACATATATGGGGATCGACTGCCAATTGCAATCGAGCGAGACCTTTAAAATCGTCCTCGAACTATATTCAACCTGCTACACCTATGGACATTTTACCCGCTAATCTAGTGGATGATCTAATCAAATGTACAATCTTATGCTCATTGCATAAATAATCTGCTTTCAGCTGCTATAGCACCTGATTCTGTTCCTGTTCCTAAGCAATACCATTGGAGACATTCTCAAACTGTCATTGGATGCACTGAAGATGTGGAGATTGGCTATATCTCTTTACAACAGAAATATCTGGGAACTTGTAGACCTTCTAAAAGGACGTCACACCATCAAGGGAAGATGGATATTTGAAAAAAGCATGCTTCATTGCCAACTTTGAGGTTTGTTCACACAAGTCTTCAGAATAGACTACAAAAACACCTTTGCTCCTGTTGCTCGGTTTGAATCTGTTGGCAAACTTGAGGAGGAGATTTACTTGGCGCAACCAAAAGGTTTCATTGTTAAAGGGTAGGAGGCAAAAGTTTGTTGACTGAGAAAGTCCAACAAACAGTTGTTTTATTCTCTTCTTGACATTAGTTAATAGTGTTATTCATCTTCCCATCTAGGAACCCATATGTTCTTGTCCATCCCAATCATTTTCATTTCGCCGTTCACATAGTTCTCCTGTCATTCCTTGGTCACATCAACTATCATGATGACCTTCTGTTTCATATCTCAGAGTCATTGATGATTCCATTTTCGTCAATTTCCTAGGTGCAGATGACCTGGTCACTCTGTTCAACTTGCCTCATCTGTGACTTTACCTTCCCTCACTTCCTTTATACAATTTAATAGGAAGGCTAGAGCTGACACCAGAAGAAACACATTCTAGAGCCTTTCGCAACTATCAGCCCTCTCAACCTAGACAGAGACCTCATTGAAACTCCCCTCATTCAGTCACCAGACTCGTCTGTCCCACAACTCTACATATACTATAGCCCACCACTTCTTCTTCTGGACCTGACTCTTCAGTTCCGAGACCTCCTGCTCCAGTAGAAGCCGAGACATATTCCGCAGCAAGTGAAAATCGCTGGGATATTGACAACAAGTGGCCTGTAGTTACTACCCCCTGGGACAGTACTGCAGAAACAGCACCAATTATTCCACCAGTAGTTCCTGCTGAGACCATCAACATCTTTGTTTGAGGGCTAGGGAATCATCACTGCTCGGATCGCCTTGGCTGGAGGATAGGACAGGTGGGACATGGTCAATATGTGGGTGTATCCACAGACTTTAAGACTCTATTATGTTGTGATCGATGGGAATCATGGATACTTGGTGATGGTACAGGTATTACCAGAGATTAAAAGAAATGAACTCTGAGAGTTGACCAAATTTGAACGATTCCAGCAAGAGAATTGTAAACATGCTGGTACACCACTTCTCTCCAGATATAATTCAAGTCCAAATGAAGCAAAAGAAGATCTCAAACAAAGATCTTAAGAGATGTGAGTTTCACCACATATTGTGATACTGATTGGGCTGGTGACCTTGAAACCAGACGATCTACAACTGGCTATTGTATCTTCCTCACAGACACTATCATTTCTTGGTGTTCAAGACATCAAAAAGTTGTTGTCTTATCTTCCACAGAAGCAGAAGATATTTCAGTAGGCAATATGGGTATACCCCAGGGTATCAATGGTCAGACCGCTACCCATATCCATCATTTTAAATACCCATACCCAAGAGGTGCAGGTTGAGCCCTGGGTATCGTTAATTAAGACCTGCATTGACACCTGCACTAGGTATACCTGCAGCGGGTATCACAATTAAAGTAGCTACTCAGTGTAGTATACTTTGAAAATGTCCAAACTACTTTGCAAGCAATGTACTAGCACTTGGTGGTGAGCTCAGCTTCCTCACCTTCAACATCAGGCAACCTCTGACACCTTTTCAATATCATTCAACATGACTAATTTGAGTTGGCTCAAAAGCCTGAGACAGAGGAAAGCCCATGTTGACTGCACAGAGAGGTGATGGCGGCGCAAGAATCGACATGTGAAAGTTACAAATAAATTTGTCAGCATGTCCGCTTTTTTCAACATCAAGTGTGAGAACTTGGGCTTATATAACACTTTGCCACATCTTTTTGCTACACTTGTGACACTTTTGACTACACTTTGGTCTTTTGTTCAAGAAAATCAAAAGACCAACCTCAACTGGTCAGGACTGGTCTGTTTCAGCCCCCATTAGGTAGTATATTGACTGATTTACTACTTCAGTACTGGCAGAGTAAAGGAACTCCAGGCAATAGAGAACTCATCAGATCTATAGAGTACTGTATCCTTCTTCAGCAAGGACATCGTCATCAAGCTCTCCAAGTCTTTCCCCTTCTCTGTCCAGGACCCTCTTCATCCTCGCTTTCAGTGTCTGACAGATACTATCCGACTCATCTCTGAGTTCCAACTCATCCATCATGCCCAGCACCCCTTCCTCCTCTCCTGAATCATCATCCGATCTGGCATAAGACTTCATTCACCTCATTCACTTCCATACCGACATCATCTTCCTGTCCCCTGACACCTCCATGTGCAATGAGAATATACAAGAGATGAGTAAATATAGCCTTTCAACTCCAGGTTCGAATTCATGAAGGAGATCAATCACGAAAAGTTGGAAAAACTTGATACCCATCTTATGCAAATGATCTGAAAATGCATTCCAGAGTGATGAGTCCATGATCAAATGGCCTGCATCAGCTCTTGCTTGCAGTGTGTGAGAACATTGCTTGTGGCCAAATCTCCGTGGTGAAAGATATAGTGTGTTTGGAAATTGTCTGGCAACTAAGATCTTGATTAGCCAATTTGGGGCACAACTCATTGGCAAATGAAATAGTAAAACCTACAGTGGGGATATATGCAAGGTCATCACAATGACATGTGTTTGATGTCAGTTTTCCATGTGCATATTTTGACTCATGTCCGAACAACAAATAGAAGGGCCAGAGGAAGGCATCTCCAAAGCTTGCGAGATGAGTCGCATTAGACCACACCATTAATGATGCAATGACCTGCTCAAGGTCATCACAAGAGTTCCAAGGCAGCAAATTGATTTCATCATATGCTGGCTGATGACCAAGAAAACTTCCTAAACATGATCACCAACCTTCCAGTACTGCCAGTAAGTGAATGGTGTTGTGGTGAGTGTTTCAAATACATTGTCTTCGAACACAGACTGTAAACATTGGTGAGGTCACGATGATATACTCCATTGATCTTGAGTTCCGGAGCTTCATCTCCATTCTTTTGGTAATTTGATTTTCACACATGTATTTGTCCAGCTGTGCTTTATGGGGAAATGTCTGTTGGCTTCCGCTAGGAATTTGTCCAGTTGCTCCCCTTTATGTGCATAATTAAAGGTGAATACATCGAGTGTGTAGACATGGGGGTGATTAATGAACTTCGACAAGCACTTAAGTTCTTCTGCAGACCTTGCAGCAGTCGTGCCCAAGTAGTGATAGGTCATGAAGAGACCACAAGACAGATTGGAGATTGGAGTGAATGTATCAAGTGAATGTTCTAGTCCAGGAGGGCCATGCAGGGCTCAGGGGTCCATGTCCACACATGCATCGTCACCACTGAGTGTTGGTGCATCAACAACTTTACTTAATATATCTGTAGGAGTATGGGTGGGCAGACAAGGATAGACATGGTAAAGTCCCATAGAATCCAGTTGGTTACAAATGGAGGGTAGAAGTAGTGGCTGCAATGGGTGCACTTCTTGCTTATGTAATCTATCAGAACAAACAGGAACATGCCCCAATCAAAAAAGAGAAAGGGGCTGCATTCAAATCTGCAAAAAAATATTCCCAAAAAGGTAACTCATTATTCATACATAGAATCCCACCTTGTATCAATGTCATACTTCAACCCATATTCTGGAAGGGTCTTGGTTGGACTTCCAGGAGGCATGAACCAATTCCTCGAGTTTCTGAGCTTGATGGTGTCTGAGAAGTCATCACGATGCGATGAAAATAAGTCGAGCCATTTTGATAGGATGTCTCTTGATAGCGGCAATGTAGTCTTTGCAATTGGCTAGATCTGGAAACCAGTCAAGCCATGCTTCTGGAGTATCTTCATTGAGGTTCAGAGAACCTGTCAACAATGTGCTTGACACAGATGTTAATAATATGGGGAAAACATATTATCTGGCAATTGTTACAGCTGGCCTGGATAGAGTCAGCTGTAGACTTGAAAGTAGGGATGAAGCTAAGGCTGAGGATTCGTCGAGCAAGTGTAATGCCTGGCGAGACGACTAAGGCGACTGAGGGACACAACCGAAGAGGGCAGAGGAGCTGAGGGGGTGAGGCGACAAAGGGACTCAAGAGTGCTAAGAACTTCTGGTGATATTCAAGTAGCTTTAGCTTAGGGAGATATCAACCAGGAAGAAAAGTCTTAAGTACTACGAGATGGAAGGTGATGGAATCACATGGAAGGGAAGAGTCATCTGCAGTGTAGTCAGAAACTGTGGGAGGCTATGAGTACAGTAAGCAATGAATGATGAATGATGCATCAACAAAGTCATCAGAAGTCAGAGGAGTCTAGGTGCAGATAGGGAAAGGTCAGAACAATGATAGGAAAGAATAGGAATCTCTATATGGGAATTGCGGATCGTCAGAGATGTAAAGAGAGTGAAATCGCTAGAGATCTATGATACAAGGTAAAGAGAAGCAATAAGTGAAAGAGAAGGAAAGGGAAAAGAGATACATAGTATGTTCAGGAGACAATCATAACAGCAATTGTGTTGTAAATACTCAAAAGGATGTAAGTAGTAGGGGTGTGAGTGGGACTATGACATAATGACATTCCAGGGATTCTGTGGGTTAGGTAGGTGTTAGACAGGTATTTTGAACTGAAAACAAATAGATGCATGATTCCAGCTGGAAAATGGGAGTCCGGAGCATGGGAAAGCATACCGGACTATTGGAAATGTGAGAAACAACAAGGTGAGGGACAAGATGTATTGAGAAAGGCAAGATGAGAGGAGATGTTTGTGCGAGGTGCAAGTGCGAGAGAAAAACATAGATTCCTGAAAATACACTAAGAACAGGCTTTTATAGTCACTCTCAAGACTGCTAATAAACTATCCAAGAAGCATAAACAAACTATGAATAAAACTAAAAATGAAAGAGAAACAAGGGAATGATAAAAACAAAGCATCTTGAGTGTATCGGGAGCACAGGAAAACCGGACCGGAAATGGACTGTCAGTGACTAGGACTTGAAGGGGTTGGAAAGGAGTTGGACCAGACTGGAGTGAGTCAGAGCAATGCAGGATGAGCCAGGATGTGATAGAAACGGCTGATGGAGGCCCTATATCTATTCAAGGAGTGGCTATTCATTTGCCATACCTGTCAAATGAGCTGCTGACATTCACTTATGAAGACCCTTTCACAAGGTGATTTTGAGTACAGAAATAGACCAATCACTGAAACAGACCATTGTTGATGAGTTGTCCTACTAAACGGACCCTGCCACTTGATTGCTTGTTGACAATTGGGATGCTTATGGCCAGGAAGCCTCACCTGCGCCCTTCCGTTTCCTGCGAGAAGAGGACACCCAAGAAGGGTTCTTGTATTTTCTCAGCATATGCCACTCAGAGTAGTGTTGGTACATGGTCATGAACCATTCAGAAGGATGTCTGTACCTCATCCTACAGTATGCTCAGGTTCATTTCTGATTTCAATGACTTGAAGATCTCTTTGACTCACTTCCATCTCGGCTACAAGCGAGTCCCTGAGATGTCTTGAAGCATCGAGGAGGCAGAGGTTGATGTTCTGCATGTCAATGATGGGATAAAGTGTTTGTTAATATGTCAAATTGTAGACTGAGTGTGAAATAAAAAATAAAAATGTTACCCCAAACACCACCAAGTACTCATCTTGTCTGGATCTACGATGAGGGCCACCAAGGCAATGTAGATCTCAAAGGTGACATTGGTGATGGATATCCAGGTGAAGTCCTTGATGATGACAGGCCTGAGATGGTCTAGGGGGATGATGGGGATGAAATCTGGATAAGCGTGGATAGATTCTGAGCACAGCCTGTACACAGGGACATCTTTGTTTCGAGGAGACTTCCACTTTGGTGGCTCTTGGATGATGATCATGAACGCAATATCAACTGTATGCTGAATTTTGACAATTTGTTTGATTTGCATGTGGGTTTCAGTGGGAGGGATGGTAAAGCAGACTTTGATCCATGTCAAGACCAACAGAGAGCCTATTAGGACGCATGAGAGGAACTGTTGTCTAATACTAGTTGGTAATCAGAAATTGTGATTCCGTAAGTTCCATCAGCCTTGGGATAGAAGATTGGGGAATTGAGGTTGCTGTGAAGGTTGAAGACAAGTCTGTCGTGACAAAGCATGCATAGATAAAACTATTGAGAATGGAGATGAATGACTTGTGTATGTAGGATGGCTTCATCACAAGTAATGTTTCATAGTTGTCAAGGTACATGAATCTAAAATGACAGGTCACCCAATCATTCAATCCAACTCCTTCTGACAAGACTGAACATACTTTGCATGAGATTTCGGGGACTCCCACTTGAGCACAGTGCAAAAATATAACTATGTCTGGATGAAGGATGGAGATAAGAAGATTGATCTCGGTGACCAGGATGATCAGAGAATGGGTCACGGTGTAGTAAGTGAGGGGCTGCATTTTTGGAGTCCATGACTCATTATTCTTAGACTTTATTCCCACAGATAGACATGTAGCCTGTGGATAGAATCATCCACCAGAGGCTGTTGCTGATCAGGGATGTGATTGTTGACTTTACTGAGAGGCTCGGCAGCGACGCAAACACAAATGCTCTTGCAGCCACAGAGATCTTGTGAGACTTTGATTGGGAGGACTGCCAATTGAATATCTCAAATGCAGCTGAATGCACCACACATGAGCAGTTCCGAACATGGTATGGAAATATGTTCAGGGGTTCCAAATGTTCTATTCAGGACGTCGACTACGTCAACACTGCTCTTGATTCCCACCTTCCAATCTCCTCCTTCCAATGTCTGACTCATGTCAGGAGCAGAGCCACTGAAGCAAACAGCACTGGCCAGAACCACCAGGTCATCCTCCCTGTACATGCCAATGTGACGGATTCTGATCCGGAAGACTCTCTTATTATTTTATACTAAGCAATCCATTTTTCTTTTGCCCTCTCTTTTGAAAGTTCTAATAGCAGGTGAGCATTTGTGAGTAGTCCAGAAGAGTCAGAAAGATGGTACTTGGTGTTAGCATGTCAGGAGTTCGTTACATAAATGGGCAATGGCTGTGACTGCTCTGATTTGTTCGACACTGTACCAAATAACTTTGTAAACACATGTTTTTTGATGTAGTTCTCTTTTATATAAGCACTCATTTGACTCATTGCAATTGCTTTTTGGTTTCTTTACGATATTATCCTCCGCTTAGTACAACTTGTGTGACTGCACTCATCACCAACTCAGATCTGAGTCAATGAACATACACCACGTCTCGTACAGCGTGTATCAGAATCCTATGACATATTTGAGCCAGAGGGTTCTGATCCAGAAAATTTGGTTGTATTTCCCCTGTCAATCCTCCTAGTAACCTAGTCTCACTGACACTTCTTTCTACTTGTCCTCCGAGATGCAATGTCGTTGTTGCGGCCAAGGTGGTCCACTTGATTCTACATCCCTACCACACCCGCTGCCTCAGGCTGGTGACCTGGCTGGTGACTCTTTTCTTCCAGAAGTTGCTCCAATGGCAGGTCCAAGAGTCCACAGGGCCTGACGCCCACCTACACAGTACTAGGAAAGCATTGAGGATGGCGAAGACTTTAACATACATAAACGACCACTCCGACATCTCGGAGGAAGATTTAGATGCTGCTGAACCTGGCAGTTCCCATCGCAACCCCCACTGTGCAGCTGTGGTAGCAAACATTACTCCATCCCCAACCATGACCAACTCTCTGGCTATGAACCATTTGTAAGATTTGTGAGTGAGTAGACTTCGTCCCATTCAAGTTTCAGGCCACATTCAGGTTGGACTTACTTATGAACGACCATAGGTCAATAGCTGAGCTTGTTTCGCAAGGGCAGCCTTACAATATCCAGTATTATTTCAGTCCCAAGACCTCTAACACTCCTCTTCGTTACCATGTCGAGATCAGGCTATTAAAACGATAGTTATTCTGGTAATTCTTACACTACAATTACTATTGAGTCTAGATATAATCTAGACCTTTCATTTATGCTTATGTAATATTGATAAGATGTAGATAAGAGCTACATATGCCATTGGCTACATCGTCACTTACTCAGACATGACTCATTATGAGTCACACTCCTTAGTGATCATGATAAGAGTTACTTATGCTAATGGATAAACAATCTTACATGATCATTCTATGATATTCTATACCACAATAGATACAAACATGTACTCTAGTATATAAGGACGACTCCCTCTTCCTAGAATATCAGTTGAACCGCTTCACTCATTCTAAAGTGTAGTAAACTCTTCCTAGTCTCGACATTCCTATTCTTGATCCTAGTAGGTTTTCTACTAGATTCCTATCTTTTACATATAGTTTCTCTATCTGTACTGCGCATATAGAATATCCACATAGAATTTCTATAGGTTATTCACCCTGTCTTGACTAAAGGTCGAGTCCGTCAAACAGTGCACTTTCCCAACTTGTGTTTCACACTTGTTGTCCATGCCTCAACAAGTCACACGCTCAATGTTGAGCAGTATCTTCACCAATTGGAACTTTCTGTTACTCCTTTCCATCATGCTCATAGCAGTACTGACGAGTCTCTTTCCTCTAATAGGTCTCGCACTTCTCATTGAAGACCTTCAAGAGAGCTCTATGTTCCACCTGGTAGGCGTCAAACTTGTTTTGCTACAAACCCTTCTGTTCCTTCATATATTGACACTCCTTCTCGCCCGTTCATACCTCCTCCTCCTCGTCCATCTTGTCTTGCACAACTGTTCAAGAACTTCTCTTGAGAACAGTTCTGGAGAAATAGAAACTCTCCTCCCTTGGTATCCTGGGTTGATTGTCTATCATGACGACCAACTGTTACTTTTTCCAGAGTACTTGAGGACGATCTATTTCTAGCCTGTCCCAACTGTAGGACTCCTGGTAGATCTCATCAGAGGTGCACTGTCTGTCTATTCATCTTTCCTACTACTTTCATCTACACAGACGAAGCCTTTGCCTATCAAGCAAAGCTTATTTGGCACCCATCTCAAAACTATCCTCTCTCTCCTGAAAGAAGAAGCTCTTGAAGGTGACCTAAG
>JBBPQC010000592.1:0-16937 GCA_038092295.1 Leccinum arenicola
ATTATCGCGATCCTCTGGGTCCTGTGTCTCCCACTGGTTCTTTCCCCTTCAATCTTCTTTCTGATCTTTCGTTCCATTCTTCCCTCTCCTTTACGGCTCATCAATCACACGCAGTGACCTGGGGACAGAAGGCGCCGGCGATGCTGACATCGGCCTGCGCAAGTGCATCTCCAGCCCGGCCGCAATCATACCCGGACCGAGGTACTTCTGTGCCTCCCAGGCGATCGTACCGACAGGCAGATGTGGTACGTCCTTTCAATCGATCCGAATCAGCTTCTGCTCTATATTATTCCTTCGTCTATCCGACTATCTTGCATTTCATGTCCGTCTGCTACCCTTCGTTTCTTCTTCGATATATTTTGTTGTTATCTTATTATCTATTTCGCTCGTCGCTTCTCCTCCATCTCCTCCCCGTTTTCCTTTGCTTTCCCGCGTCGTGTCGTACACCCCCCGCTTTAGTTCCCCCTTATCGTCGCCACCACCAAAGTCCGCTTTTGGTGCCGACATAATATGTATAAGACTCAGGGTGAAGAAGCCGACGCTGACTTGATCGATCAATGGAATCTTTGCAGGGTTACAGGGCGTCGTTCACCTTGACAGAGAAGGCGTCGATGGGATCACGGGCGCCGAAGCCGCGGACGGACGGGACGAGTGTATCAAGGCCGTCCGTCGACAGATCGGCGCGGGTGCGGATTGGATCAAGGTGAGGATTTGTTCCAATGACGGTATCTGTGTGTGTTTGTATGTGCGTGTTGACGAGGTTCTCTCTGTGCTGCCGATCGTGGTGGTGATAATGATTGGTGCGGCGTCTGGGTCGCGGTTCGGCTTTGCTTGGTTCTGTGCATGTGTATGTGCGTACGACGACGACACGGGTCTCGGTAACGAACATTTGTGGAAATGGTGACGGTCTGGATTCATCACATTGCGCATGTAGATTTATGGAGGTCAGTGTGTCGAATTCAATATGCTTAGCCACAGGTTTATCGTGACAACCTGGACCTCGTTGCCGATGATGCGAAGGAGGGGAACGGATCTAGATCGCCATTCATCTCCGCTCTCATTCATTCATTCAAATCTTTTTTTTGTTTTGTCCTTCTAGAACTGTCTCGCCACTGATGCCTTATTTTGTTTTCCCGATTGAACACAGATTACCGCGCTAGGTCGAGGATGGGGGACGTGTCCCCGGAGACGGGGCAGGCATTCGTAAGCACGTTCAACGACGAGGAATTGAAGGTGCTGGTGGAGAGCGCGCACATGTACGGGGTCAAGGTGGCGGCGCATGCGATTAATGGGGGGACGATTGCGAAGCTGGTAGGGTTGGGTGTGGATTCGATCGAGCATGGATACAACGTGCTCTCTGTTCCTTCCACGGACACTGATTCGGATCCGAATTCAGAGGGTGTTAGGGACACGAGCCGCCGTAGTGTGCTGCGAGCGCTAGCACAGTCCAAGACGACATGGGTGCCGACGCTCGGTGCGTTTTACACGATGAAAAACGAGTCCGCCGGGGCGTGGGCGCGAGCAGCGGAGGCGTTCCGAGCTGCATTGGAGGAGGGGGTAGAGAACATAGCGTGTGGGGGGGACACGGGGGTGTTTGCGCACGGGGAGAACGCGCTGGAGATGGTGTTGATGGTGAAGCTGGGGGCGGGTTGGATGCAGGTGTTGAGGTGGGGGACGCTCGGGGGGTGGTTGTGCGTCCGGCCGATGGGATGGGAAGGGCGGAAGGGGGCGGCGAGGTTGGCGAGGGTGGAGGCAGAGGGGGAGGAGAAGGAGATTGGCGAGGGCGATCATGATGTCCCATTTGGGGCGATTCGGAGGGGGTGGGCAGCAGACCTGATTGCGACATGTGGGGATCTGGATGGGGATTTTGCGGGCGCGGTGTCTGCGGAGAGCATACGGTTCGTGATGAAGGCCGGACGGGTGTATAAGCGAGATGGACGGGCGGTAGATTGAGGCCATGTACCCGTGCACTATACTCGGACAACGACGGGAGGGAGGTGACGGTAGACTTGGTGACTTGACATACCACGGTGGCGCCGATCTGATCTGTCCAGTTCGACATCGACTGCGGTTGTCGTGCACACAAACGACTTGACAGGGTATATGCGGAATCAGGAAGAATCTCCGTACACCCTATTTCAGGCCTCAGGCTCTTGATTTCATGATCTGTGGGGGTTACGTTTGACGTGGGGTTCGAATGATACTATACTGTACGTCTCATCATTGCACGTGCATGCAAGCACAATCACGAACGGATGGGGATAAATCGTTAACGACGGCGGCTTTGAACCACCGGTAGTCAACTTCTCCCGTTTCCTTCTTTCCTTTTATTTATCTAACAAACGGAGAAAGGAAGGTGAACGACGACACTTGCCTGATGCGGCCGCAGAAAACAGGAGCGGATCCGTGTGAATTGATTAGTCATTGACTGTACAGTAGGCGCCATCTTTTCTTTCTTTCCTTTGCTTTGACAACCAGATCATCCAACGTCTATTTCTCTCTTCTCACTGGAATGCGCACGAAGTTTGGCAAGATCTGTCCTATCAATTCAATGAGGTTGGTCTCCTGGGGCAACCATCCACCTAAGCACGTCCGAACATCCGGGTTTCGCGCTGTAGTCTGCACTCTGCTCGCTCTGCTTGATATACAATGCATAGCTGCACCCACCCACCAACAAGTCAGGGCTCTTCGTTTCTGAATCATCTCCACACGGAGAGTCCGTTACGTTTGTGGAACATGAATTGGACCGCGCTCGTGCTCGCTGTGAGGCGTCGTTTTGGCGCTGAACAGGCTCACGGGTCGGGCGCGTGTCGTTTCCTTTCTCTTTATAGAGGAGGGAAGTCTCTTGTAGAGTTGAGGTCGGCGGGACAAGGTCGAACTCGTAGTCATGAGACGGACATTCTATTTCAAGAAAATAACAATAATTGTTTGGAATTCTGAATGTATGCGTGCCAACTTGAAATTGACGTTGAGACCACACTCAACACTCTCGAACAACTCTTTACGAGCGACATGTCCTTGTCCAAGGTCGGGAGGGCGGTAAAGCTCATCATCAAACCAAAGCCGGCAAGTCCAACTTATTCCTTTGATTGTTGGGCGACGTCGCGGTCAACTGATCTGTCAGTCGTTCGAGATCCCCGCCTCGCCGCCAGACCCCCTGTACAAGTTTCCACACGAATACAGTGCGCGTCCGCAATGTACGCGTCTCTCTCTTGGACTCACCAACGAACAGGCTTCTATGCGGCGCTTGCTGGGACGCCAGGACAGGGGTATTATTCCCCCTTTTCGCTGGTGCAGGCGTCTCCTACAGGGAAGCGCGATGGCGGCGCCTACCAGCAGACGCCCTGGGTGCGTTCCTTTGGATCCCGGTGACGTGACAGATGTTGATATGAAATTAAATGATACGCGCGCGTCTCGACACATCATGCCATGCCGTTGCAGAGGGGCAACACCCCGTCCCCGTCCCCGTCGGTGCGTCGGCGTCGGCGTCACCACTCGATGGTGACCAACCGCAAGGGATATCTCCAAGTCCCGTCGCCCGCTTCCTTGCGGGAGCCTGCTCACGAGCATGGTCGCGACACTGGGTTTAGTCCTTGCGCTCCTCGAGGACCTCGTCTAAAGCGGTCGAGGACTCGGTCGTTTCGAGTGAGCCCGTCTCCTCCCGGTCGCTTTCGTCTGGGCCGCGTGATGGAAGAGTTATGTCATTTTTGCTAATCGCGTCGTGCTTGCTGAACCCGAGTTGCCCCCGAACAGGCGAGATACTCGGGTGACGATACCGTCCCCGATCCCAACATCGACGCCCCCTTTGTCGTGCGTGAAGAGACTAGTCGCGATCGTGCACTCACTTGGACGCCAACCTTGCTGGGTGTTTGTCGTCTGTTCTTGATCCGAACTGGTGCCCGACCCTGACAAGAATTTTTACCACAGGCCGGATCCCCTTGGGGTATAGTTCAAGTTGGGCATTCCGCCGAGGCCTGCCATGATTCTCCCCGCTCTAATGCCACTGTTTACTTCGACGCCCTGGACAAACTCAGCCTGTCATCGTCTGGTTACTTAGTGGCGGATGTCGACACTGAGGTAATGTGTTGCCATCCCGGGCGCGCCACACCGTCTCGCGGATCTATCTCCGTAGTATCGTGTTGATGACTTTTTTTATGTAATGTCAGGTCGTTGGAAATCGTCGGTCGGAACGCATGTCAATATTCTTTTCTTTTTCTCTTCGTTGCTACTCATTTTTGTCATGGTTGAAACCCTGTTCTCGATATAGTGCATTTTCACCTCCAAGACAGGCACAGCAGAAGGACGGCGAGGACCATGCAAATCCAAGCTCAAGGTTCAGTCTTCCATCCTTTCGGGTCCAACGGCCATCCCCAGATGAGAAGGACAGTAATAGCCATCACGTCAAAACGCCATCGAGACTGACTCAACCCGCATGTCCTGGACCCTATTCGGATCTTGATCTGGAAGGAGGAGATCTGTCTCCGCTCTATCGTTTTAGGTTGAGCGGTAAAAGGTATCGAAACCAAACAATCCCACTCGGTAGGCAGAGGCGCAAATCGGTGCTCAACAGGGGACCTGGTGAACCATGCGCGCTTGCAAATGGTGGCAGGTTGCCTCGTGATGCTGGGTGGAGTTCCAACGCACGCGGTCTCGTTGACGATATTCATTTGGAGGGCGATCACACCAACCACTGGACGCGCCTGGATGCGGTCGACGAAGGCGTGTTCTTGAGGGACGGCGTATACGATGATCCGGCCGCCGCCGTTGTACCTCGACCAGGAGGTCAACAAGAATCACGCCGTGCATCGAACAACGCATCGGCCCACCGGGACCGGACGAGTGGTCAGCGCGTGTGGAATAAACTCGGTCTGATACTATCTGGAGCGAGGGTGTACAAGAAGATATTTTCATGGCGTGATCGCGTCGGCGGCGGCGGCGACGAGTTAGCGAGGGTGGTTAGCGCACCAGAAGCAGCGTTGGAACGTGGTTCAGGTCCAGGCGTTGGAGCTCGTGCATATGGTCGAGCGCTCACGCCACGGGTCGGCGCCACCGGTCCGGTACCTACCCAAGGGATGGCTACGACGGCGAGGACTGTGACCGATACGAAGGCAGTGCCTAAGCTACCGAACCGTCTTTCGAACCTCACGGTATCTGGACGGACAAGCGCGAGTGCTTGGTTTACAAGACCGACCTGGACCTCGACGCCGAGGCAAAAACGTGGGTCTGGGCGTCTCGCCGAACCTCGACCGAGGCCCTAGTAGGAGCGCAGGAACGGCTCGATCAAGCAACCGCACTGTGGAGCCTAGCATGCAACCCATGGCAGTGGTACTACATGTTATCAACATCCAGGCGGCTGCAGAATTGACTACGGTACCTTGGCTGGGTTGATGGCGGGAGGGTGATCTGGACCTGCCATGCGGTGTTTCCTTATTTCTCTCTTTCGTTTCCTTTTTTTTCCTGATTTCGTTTCATTGAATCGAACATGGTTATCATAGATCGTGATCGTGATCAGACTTCGTCTCGTTTCTGGTGTTGTCTCCTATCACTATCCGCACAGCCCAGACCCTTTGCCTTGACTGGGGAGTCTCGTCACGATCGCATAGAGGTCATTTATTCTTGTCAAGTTTAATCACCGAGAACCTTTTATTGTTCCAGCGTTCATGTTCCAGCGTTCATGTACATATGGCGATGCACATATATGTATATATTTCGTCTGGAGCCAGGTCCAGGCCCCAAGTAAAGCTTCTTAGTGTCTCTCTTTGGCATGAAATGAATACGGAGCATGAACGAACGCTAATGCTATGCTATTATATATAGGAAACGCGTGGGGGCATGCGGGGTCGCACAGTGTCAGCGATGATAAGCGGATCGGGTATTCACTCGACAGATCGAGGAAACCTTGTTCGCCTTTTTTTTTCTTTCCTTGCCTTTTCGCCTAATTTTCCCACCCACCCCGCCCCACACCGGAACAGCAGTGCCTCCAATTGCAATGCACGATGTGCGATGCGCGGATGTGAATGGTGATACAAGACGACGATCGACATTAGAAGAGCCGTTCCAACGGATCGATCACGGTGCCCATCTGGAGTGAAATGGAAAGTGTGTGCACAAAGTTAGTATTTGGTACTTTGCGTAGGGACTAGACCACCCGAAACGTGGACGGCAAATCAAGAAAGGAAAGGAAAGGAAAGGAAGGAGGGAGGGAGGGAGGAATGTGATCCCCCGGACCGGGCCGTGAGTGTTCCGAGGCCCCGCTCCTCGGCCAAGCAAAAAATAAGATAAAATAAAGTAATGCCTCCTCACCTTTTTGACTACGCGTGGCAGCGTCCCGCGCTGGAACCCGACGCGCGTGTTCCACTCGCTCCCGAGCGGCGCGTCCATCCGTCGCTCGAACTGCGCGTGACTCGTGTACGGATGAGGCAGCTCGCGCACGAGGTACTTGGCCGCCTTTTTATCCCGCTTCTCGGACACGATCAGGTGTGGTTTGGCGTGGTCCGCGCGGGCTGTAGGTACGATCCCCGGGACCGACTTGACCAGGTGGGGTTTGGGCGGAAGCTTTTTGGTCCCGGTGCCGCCCCACGCACCCTGTAGTTTGTAGCGTCGAGCGTTAGAGAGGAGATATGAGATGGGGGAGAAGGGTCGTACCCAGCCAGGAAGGGTCGTGTCCACCTCGCGAGGCGCGTCTGCCTCGGTTTCTTGTCGCTTGGCTTCCTCAAAGGCCTAGCATGTATGACAATTGAATCGCATTGCGTGAGTATTCGGAGAAGGCGAGAACAGACAACCGGTGAGAATCTGCGTACCTGTACAACGTTGTCCCCAGCAAAGGCAAGAGCGACGAGTTCGCGTTGTTGGAATGCCTGAACGCCCTTGCCCTTGCCAGCAGCATTCTTGCTCTCCGCTGTGCGTTCCTGTTCCTCGACCTCGCTCGGGACCTCCGAATCATCGTCACTGGTAGGACCAACGGATGCCTTTGCGCTGCCTTGTCTTTGTTTGTCTTTTCTCTTGCTTTTCTTGCCCGACATGGCAGGCGCGGGCTCAGGAGTAGGAGGCTCAGGAATCGTCAGCACGTCGTTAGCGTCGATCTCGAGCACCGCGTCGTCCTTGGCGCGTTCCCCTCCGTCTTCGTGCTTCTCGGCTTTCTTTTTGAGCTTATTCGACGAATTGGTCAGCGCGTCGGCGCCCTCGTGCACTCGCACTTCGTTCCTGTCTTCGTGCGCAGCACTGGCAGGACCAGCGGACGCCTTTGCGCTGCCTTGTCTTTGTTTGGCTTTTCCCTTTTTCTTGCCCGACATGACGGGTGCGGGCTCAGGAGCAGGAGGCTCTGGAATCGTCAGCACGTTGTTCGCGTCGATCTCGAGCACTGCGTCGTCCTTGGCGCGTTCCCGTTCGTCTTCGTGTTTCTCGGCTTGCTTCTTGAGCTTATTCGAAGATTTGGTCAACGCGTCGGCGCCCTCGTGCACCCGCACTTCGTTCCGCTTCCGCGAGGGTCCGGAGGAGGATGCTGTCGCCACGAGCCATGGATTAGGTATAAATGGCAGGGTCGGCGTAGGCGTGGAAAGACTTGGCGTAGGCGTTTGTTCAGGCGCGGGTATGTCTTGCAGAAGGTCTGTGGACTGCAGTGTGACGCTAGACGTGTCCGAGGCCAAGGAACCCAGGGGCCTGAGCAACCCTTGTATCGCTCCAGGTCGAAACGAGATTCGTCCACCCGTGCGTTGCACCATGGTTGTGTCATTTGTGGGAGCAGTTGCGGTGCCGTCGTCTCCTTCTTCCCCTTCCTCGTCTAACCCAAATCCCATCTCCTTTTGGAACTGCTCGGCATGAGCGTCCGCTTCGCGAGCCTGTCTCATTGCGGCATCGCGCATGAACTTCATGTTGAACACGCTCTTATCCTTGAGGTCTGGGAGACTGGTGTCGTCCTCTGCACGCAGAGCAGCTAGCTCTTCGAAAGCGCCGCGTTTTATTTGCTCTTCGTCTCGTTCCTCCCCGTCGCTCTCGCTGTCATCACTTCCTTCATCACCGCTGTCGTCCCCACGTATCCGCCGTCTCAGCTTCTCCCCGCGCTCGAGCATGTCACTAATCGCTTGTCGCTGATCCTGATCGAGCCCTTCGCGGCCTTTCATCCCCTTGGCCCACTTGCCCGTATTCTTGTGCCGGAGCGTCGCCCGTTCCCTCGCTCGCTCGACCTCGGCTTTCAATCGCGCCTCTTCATCCTCCACGTCCACGTCTTCATCCCCGGCCGTCCCGTCGAGCCGCTCGCGTTGCTTCTTCCGTATCCGTCGGTACGTCTTGCTCTTGATCTTGGCGACCCGCTTCGCCTTCTTGTCGGCCCGGAATGCGAGCTCGCGCATCATCCGCAGCTCAGCACGTCTCGCAGCGACTTCTTCCACACTAAGATGGGCCGTTTTGAGTGCTTCGGTGTGTTCGATGTCTTCGTCACGCAGCTGTGCGGATTTGAGGAGCTTGTCGACGGCGGATTCGAGCTCGTTCGATGGCTAGAGAGGGGGTGAACGTGCATGATGGTCAACCTGTATTCTCGAGTTGAATGCAAAATGAAATGTCCTTACAGTAAATCTGGCTGCGAGCTCGAGATTGGAGACGCGGCTTGGTTTCTCGGCTTGAAGAGGAAAGCTGAGATGCTCCGCCTAGGATTGGGAGATGAGATGGACGTCTCGCATGTGGTGAGTGGTGTCACACACCTCTTTGATGCGTTTCATCGTAGCCGTCCATTTGTCCACCTCTTCTTTCGTTTTCTCGTACGCAGCTTCTCGGTCGAGGCGTTCTTGTGCTCGCTGAGGTAGCGGCGCGGAGAGCGTTTTTGTTTTCAAACTGGACGAGGTGAGAGGTTTCGTCGATTTCTTGAGTGCAGCGAGGGAGGAGGAAGAGGAAGCGAGTGGGGCAAGAAGGTCATCCAGTTTGAGAGTAATCGAACCTGTGGAGAAATCAGAGCATGAATGTAAAGTACCGACGTGGATGTGTACCTCGAACGCCAAACTCGCTCTCCTCGCCTGCTTCGGTACGGTCGGAGACTCGTTGACGTTTCTTCGGGCCGGGTTCAGCTTCTTCTGGTTTGCGTTTGTGGGTCGCGGCTGGGTCGAGCTTTGAGAGGAAGGTCTCAAGGTCGGCTAGCGCTTCGGGGGAGGGGTCTTCAGAGTCGGAAGCAGATAAGCGTTCTTCGCCGTCTTCGTCTTCGTCTTCGTCTTCCTCCTCCTCATCGCTTTCGGTGGCCTCGTCTCCGTGTTCATCATCTCTGGCTTCGTCGTCGCTCATACCAACATCCGGATTTTCTGCCCCTCCCCATCTTATTTCTTGTTCCCCTCTTGTTGGCTTCGTCGTCACGCCTTGCCCCTTCCTGTCAACCTTTGAAGGCAGGTCGTCGTCCTGCACGTCTGGACGTCCGTCGAAGACATCAAGTGCATCATAGAACTCCCCTGCGCTCCCATCGTCCATTTCCTCATCCTCATCCCCAATTTCACCTGAATCTTCGTTTTCCGAGACGGATCGAGAATCTCCTGACTTGCTGCCAGTGTCTTCATTGAGATCAACCTCTTTTTCTACATGTCTTTTTGAGTTCGAAGCTTTACTTCTGCGAGTAGAGCGTGTATTGGCACCCTAAACGAGCACGACGACGATCAATGACGAACAGCACGAGAGACGAGACAGTGTGAACGTGCCTTGCGCACGAACGCTGACCCCGCAAATCCTTCCCTATCGCTCTCCTCGAACGCATCCTCGCTCTCGATATCCTCGTCGTCCTCACTATCGACTTGCCCGCCTCCATCCTCACCCTCATCGTTCCGCATCAGTCTCGCACGCAACTTTTGCATCGCTTCGTGACTCAGGCCGTTGAGGTCTACGTCTATCTCGTCGTCCTCGGAGCCATGCCGTCGCCCTCCAATTTCGTGACGGTCCAGTGAGAGAGAGATTTTGGAACGACGGGTTTTGGAAGGGGCGTATTCGTATACGTCGTCGATGGCACGCGCCTTGCCCTTGTCACGAGGACGAAGTTTCCCTCGCGTTCGATCTGCATTTTTCTTTGATAGAGAAGGGAACTTGGTCGGTCTTTTTGATGGTTTGATATCCCTGGCCATGATGGGACCAGTTTCAGGCGTCGTTTCGAGGATACGTATTTGGCACGAGTGGAGTATGCAGACTCGGTAGATACCGTCGGTCCAGATTTAGAAGGTAGTATTCGGGGCAGATACAATACTTATAGGATGCATATGTAGTCTAACTGAAAATGACACACGACAGGGTACATCCTACGGACGGCGAGCTCTGGGGTTCATGTCGTATCCCCCTGCGTCCCCTGAATCCAGTTCGAGAGGGTCAGAAGTTCTCAGTGCCTCCTCCTCGTCTCTCGATGTCCAGTGGTGCGAGGCCGAGTTGACGTTCATGAGACCTCTAGAATGGGTATTCCAAGCGACGGCGACGTAAGTTACCAAAGAGCGCAGGAATTCTGAGCAGACGTCCCAAATCTCGTAAGCGTGCGTGAAGGTGAACTTGGGCAGTTGGTTGAAGCCTCGCAGACGGAGTACGAAGCGGTTGTAAACGGTACTGATGACGACGAATGCCATCAGGAGGATCATCGCTCTAATTTGGACTTCGTAAACATCAATGCGAGCATGTTATGAATTAAACGTACGAGATGGTCAAGAAGACAAGCACTCCTCCGAAGAAGCCACGCTCCCCAGCTGGGCATGCATACTACAAAGACACTTGGCAACAGGTGGGTTAATGGGATGGGGGCTCTCACGTGTGTTCGCCATTCGAATTCGTAGTGACAAGCTTTTTCGTCGTTCGAAGGCCACTGGTCGACAAGCACGGGCTTTCCTATCGTAGCGACGCGTCAGTCACCAAGTGCAAGTTTCTCATACGGAAAACAGACCTGCAGAGTAGACGGATGTATCACATGTAAAGAGGATGGTCGAGCTACCACGTTCGTCGTCCATTCCAGCACACGGTGACCCATCTGACTGGCGGAGTATCAAGCTACCGTCCTTCGTTCCCAGTGTCGTATTCACCAGTCTGATCAGTCAAACATTAGTGTCACTCATAGTTTTGAAATGAAGCGTACCCAATGGCAAAGTCCCCATGGTCCTTTCTCACAAGCCCAGCAATATTGACTTGGCTCTCGTCAAGCCCGGTATTCCATGGCTCGGTCCGTACCCCACCGCACACGTTGAGGTACACCGTATGTCCGCCATCCGTTTGGAACTGGTAGTCTTTGCTAAGCCAAGCTAAGCGAGCGCGACGAGAAATCTCCAATGTGAGACTCACCGGGCTCTGAGAGGGTTCAAATCATAGTAATTATTAGCACTGTCGTGTATTGTGCAAGGCTTTTCTGCTGCCAGCACTAAGCTGGAGAGAAAGAGAAAGAACGCCGAGTAAATGATCATGGTATGAGGGCGAGTCAAGTTGACCCCCCAAAGGGAGGTCTTTCATATTTAGCACTGCCACAACCGACTTGAGCCGTTTGTCCTCGACGACGATGGTCAGTGCATTGCTACGTCGGCAGCTTGCTCTCTCAAAGCGCTCTGTTTCTCGTTCTTTCTCTACGTCGACGGCGAGATGGAGGCCTGAAACTCAGCAGAACGCACCCAAGAATCCGTTAGACACACACACCGTCGAGGACCTGCATGGCATGTCCGCGGCAGAAATATTGGCAGAGACTGGAACTCGTGCAGACACCAAGCTGAGACATTTTACCGGTACATTCTGCATTGCGACTTTTTGCTGTTTTGTTGATGTGAATTCTCGCTCGTATAGTCAACTTCGGGTGAGTGTTCATGGCTCTCTGGAGGATGGGTTACTCACGCCCCAACAGTCCTCAGCACCCTGCCGCTCACGGTGTGCTCCGTATGATTTTAGAGCTCAATGGCGAAGAAATTCTCCGAGCAGATCCTGTGTGTTCCTGTCGACGTCGAACCACAACTCGTCTAACGTCTGTCTGTAGCATGTCGGTCTCCTTCACCGTGGCACGGAAAAACTGATTGAATACAAAACCTACACCCAAGCCCTCCCCTACTTCGATCGTCTTGACTACGTCTCCATGAGTGCGTGTCGTCCTCCATGGTTGGAATACAGTAACTAATTACTTCCTTTCTCTGCAGTGACCAACGAGCTTTGCTACACCCTTGCCGTAGAGAAACTTCTCAACATCGAGGTGCCCGAGCGTGCCAAATGGATCCGCACCTTGTTTGGTGAAATCACTCGTATTCTTAGTCGTGCGTGCTATACCCTCCGTCTAGTATTGGTTATGAAACACTAGTTCAGATTTGATGGCGGTCCTCACACACGCCATGGATGTTGGTGCTCTCACTCCTTTCCTTTGGGGTTTCGAGGAGCGCGAGAAGCTCATGGAGTTTTACGAGCGCGTTTCCGGTGCTCGTCTCCACGCGGCCTACGTTCGTCCGGGCGGTGTCGCTTTTGACATCCCCCACGGTCTCCTCGAAGACATTCATAAATGGGCAACTCAGTTCAGTTCGCGTGTGGACGAGATCGAGGAGGTCATCACCGGTAACAGGATATGGAAAGAGCGCACTGTTGGAATCGGTGTCGTGACTGCCAAACAGGCATTGGACTACAGCTTCAGTGGTGTCATGTTGCGTGGCAGCGGTATTCCCTGGGACCTCCGGAAGATACATCCATACGACAAGTATGACGAGGTGTGTTGTCGACCGGCCGCGCTTTGTTGCTACGATATCTGACCCCTGGTACCAGGTCGAGTTTGATGTTCCCGTGGGCAAGAACGGTGACTGCTACGACAGATATCTCTGCAGAGTTCAAGAGTTCCGCGAAAGTTTGCGAATTATCCAACAGGTGCGTATCATTGTTGCTTCCGCTAACTCTTTTTTACGAGTTACACACGATATATATATTGTAGTGCTTGAACAAAATGCCCACCGGAGCTGTCAAGATCGACGACAATAAACTCGTTCCTCCTCCACGTGCCTCCATGAAGGAGAGCATGGAGGCCCTTATCCACCACTTCAAAGTATGTTTCCTTTGCCTCCTAGGACTTGTTACTGACAGACCTGGTAGCTTTTCAGCGAGGGTTACTCCGTGCCTCCGGGTGAGACCTACAGCGCCATCGAGGCACCCAAGGGCGAGATGGGGGTTTACCTCGTATCGTGCGTTCTTTCTTTGCGTTTCGTAATTGATGATAAGATTGACATCCTGTATCATATAGGGATGGCACGAACCGCCCATACAGATGTAAAATCCGTGCCCCTGGCTTCGCTCACTTGGCAGGCGCCGACTTCATGATGAGACGTAAGTCCCATTCGAGAATTTTGCGTTGCATGAAAAGGTAGCTAATGACAATCATATCTCTTTCTGCAGACGTAAGCGTACATGAGTTGTTCGCTCGAGTACCCGACTGACTGCCGTTTCACGGATTTTCAGCACATGCTTGCGGACGCTGTGGCGATCATTGGCACGTTGGATCTTGTGTTTGGGTGAGTGATTGGCCAGATCGTTCCGGTAATGTTCACTCATCGGAGTTTTCCTCGGCTGTAGGGAGGTTGATCGATAGACTGCATGTGCCCGTTTGTCATTGGGAATTTCCCTAAATACAATGCTTTCATGGACATCACAGTGTTTTCCATTGACCTGAGGGAGGGTAGTATGAAATTGGCAAAGAACAATATCCAGACCTCGAGCGTCCAAGCTCGGACCCAACATCTTGATCAGTTGATCCCGTTTTGTGTCTTGTTTGCCCTAACCCATCCACACGGAATCAGGCCGCAGTCCGAAACATGAAAAAAAGTGAAAAAACGCTGATAAATTGACGAGCGCTAACTTGATATGGTACGCGGGTCCTATTCAATATCCTACTCTTGTACAAAAGACAGTGTCCGAGTACCAGAACTGACTGCTCCACCCTATGTATGCATAAGCTGCAGCATCATTGGTACGAGCGGTTAGTTGGTTTGATCACATTTGCTCATCGGGTTCACAGATCCTAGTCGGGTAGACCGGGGTAGGACCGAATACAGACCCTCGTTGTAGAATTCTTCCTCTCCCTGATGTGATCATTTCACGGACATGAGGGTGATTTAGCCCTAACCCATCTTCGTCGCGTTGTATATCACACGCAGCGTTCTGATAATTACCGAACTTAGCGCTCTTGTCACTTTACCAGCACCACCGAAAACGCACTGCAACCAAGTCGCTCGTCTGGGCTTTCCTCCCAACCTGACCTGCTGCTATGTCCCCAGAAATCGTATGTTTATCACCTGTTGCCCATAAAACCATGAATACAGCCAAACGAGCTCAAACCACGAATTCAACTACGTAAGTGTACTTGGTGCCTCGGTCGCTTCGTGGGGTATGTGCTCAAACTGGTTTTAGGGAGAAGGCGATCACAATCGAGAGTGGGTCTGCAACGCCAGTCTTTCGGTAGGAATCGAACTGATTATTTCTGTTTCGTCAGATATTGAACTTCAGACCGAATCGCGGCGTATGCTCCCGGTTCCGAGGCGACATCAGCTCGAATTTTCCGTGGGCGGTACGTCACGAATGACGAGGATGGCTGAGGAGAAGGGGACTCGTACCTTTTGGGATGAAACGTTGTTTTTGTGGGATGCGCGTCCATTTTATGGACGCTGAGCAACTGAAATGTCGTCAGTGACGGAGAAAATCAATCCATGTTCCTCGTCAAAGTCGTCCAGAACCACCGTGTCCGAAAGGACGAGATTGTCGGAACTCTGACTGCTACCGTCGGCGGAGTAGTGGCAAGACTAAAGGGCGATAGTGAGAGGTCGTTGTGCATGACACCATGTATTTTTACTGACGCGATGTCTCTGCAATTGAAGTACTTGAAGAGCCTCTTCATAAACATACTTCCAATGGTCCCGAAGTTTTGAAAACTACGATCAAGTTTTCGTTGGTCGTGAAGCAACACGATGGTGTAGGCTTGGATGCTGATGACCTTCAGGCTAAAGACACTGTGGATAAGGCGACCAAGGGGGTTAATGAACTAGATTTTACGCCCGGGGTTGTCAGCAAGCTGGACTTTGTAGTGAAGCATCAAAATGTTTTTGGCACCTTGTTGAATACTTTGAGGCGGTTCAACGACATCGTGACAGCCATCGCCAAGGTATCCAGTATTTCTTTTTCTCGACTTCCTCGCATTCTGAACGCGATACAGATTCATCCCTATGCGGCACTAGCTTGGTCTGTTATATCAGCTGCGAACAAAGTCTGGACTTGCTGCTCTTTGATCTTTATATCGTTGCTGATGGTTGGATATACCCCACGTAGGCGTTCCTAAAACAACAAGATAACGACGAGCAGATCATTCGTCTGATAGGCGTAATGAGTGACGTCTTTGAGTTCGTTCACGACGCTGAACCGTTGAAGAAAATCAAGGCGCACATCAAAGTCATCAGGCTACTGACGCAGCAGGTGACGGAGTGCGGTTTTTTTATCGCTGAATATGCCACGCAAAAGAGCTTCTGTAAGTCGACGGTTGGATCCAAGCTCGTTATGTCGCTGAGCGCTGATCCCCTGCACAGGGATTAGAACGGCTAAATACACGTTGACGGATATCAGCGGAAAGGTCATGGATTACCAGAACAAGCTGGAGGAAATCAAGGTTGCATTCTTGGAAAGAGTTGCATTACAAACAGGGATCATCGTTCTTCGTATGATGAATGTGGTAGAACATATCAGTGCGTCCCTTTTCTCCCTTCCAGACTACTGAGATGTTCATTAACCCACAACGTAGCGGAAGCTATCGACCTCGACGACATGCCATATGCGTATGGCGCTAGATATGTGCAGGACGAGGGGTATCTTCATGGGACCCACGAGTCACTACTCTCCGACATCCAAGATATTCTCAACTATTCCGACCCAGATGCTCCGCAATTCACTGCGGGAACGACCTCTCCAGCGGGATCTGGTTGTGGTCTGATTAGTACCTAAAATTGGATCAAAACCAGAATCACGCGAGGAAGCATCGCAGCTCTGTTTTTAATCCGAAGAGATACCCGTTTAAGACTATAATCAGACATTCGAAGTAAACATATCTTGACCCTCTGTATTTCCGCCAGCCGCTATTGACAAGTTCGATTTATGTCTTGTTTAAGAGTAAATGAATCCGCTGGAGGTCTGATTTATCAAACAAATGGATCTGATTTGGAACCGATTATAGTAGCTACTATTAGGCTACCAGTACCATACAACAGGGGACACGTTGTTCCTGCGGCCCGCGTCGACGTCTTCGTCGTTATTGTTGCATTCGCCGTCGTGGCGTGGCACGTTGTTGTCGCTGTTGTTGATGCGTCATCACGTCGTTGTCGTCGGTGTGCGTGTCGCCAGTCGGCGTCACGCCGTCGTTACATCGTCATTGTAGTCGGCACTCGTCGCGTCGGAGGAGAGGGTGAGTGTGAGGAGGAAGACGAGGACGGGGTGTACTCACCGTCGTTGTCATTGTCGCGTCGTCCGCGCCATCTGAATCGCCTCCCAATTCCCTCGTCCTCGTCCTCGTTGTCCGTCTCCGTCATCGCGTCGTCATCGAGTCGTCACCCCGTCGTCGTGTTCGACGCAGTCCGTTGACGGTGTGGACGAGGTCTGGCAGGGTGAGAGAGAGATTTCAGGGAGGGAGAGGTACGCACCTCGTTGCACCTCATTGCATCTTTGTCGTCGTGTCGTTGTCGCACCGTCAGTCGACGGTGCACCCTCGTCACGTCGTCGTTGTTGCGTCGACGTCTTCGACGAGGTCTGGTGGAGGGTGATGGAGGGAAAGAGGGAGGGAGGGACGTACTGCGTGTGGCGACATCGTGTTGTCGTCGACGTTGTGGGTGTGTCGTGTGTGTCGTGTGTGTCGTGTGTGTCGTGTGTGTCGTTTCGTCGTCGCGTTGCCGTCGAAGTTGTGGGTGAGGCCTTGAGGGGTGTGTCTGGTGTGCTTGGCTTCGAGTCGTTGGCATCGC
>JBBPQC010000593.1:0-16912 GCA_038092295.1 Leccinum arenicola
TCGGATGTATTTTCCAGGTGAGCACACACAACTTGAAACATATGAATCGAAATCTAACCTTAATCATCGGATGTTTGTTACTCCCATCCTTCGCAGGTTTCTGTTTGCTAGCTGCTAAAGGATCGCCGTCGATCTTTTCACGTAGCAGAGCAATTTGAGTGTTTGTGTCGTCGAGTGTGTTGGTGAGTTGTTCTTGTGCATCCGTGAGCTTCGTGATGACTGCCTCTTGACTGTGATAAGCAATCGCGAGACGCTTGGCCTCCTTAGCCAAGACGGGGATCTCATTAGCCAATGTCGCATTAGAAACCTCGTCGCGGCATGAAGGTACGTCTATACTATTCTGTAAGCCACGGTGATAACTATGGGGTGGAACAGATCCTCAACTTGAGCGAGATCCCGAGTACGATGAGTCACAGTAGGAATCAAACACGTCTTCTTGTTGTGTCATGCGAGGGCCCGGTTGGTCAAAAAACGATCCACGGCTGTCACGGTGACTAGTATGATGGTATGGGGTTTCTTGTCGTCGAAAGGGATTAGAAAAATTGACAGGACTTCCCCCCGGTCCAGGAGGGGGTGTCCCTCATATCGTGTATCCCCGAGGATCCTGAAACGGTGCAAAATTCCCGTCGTTGAACTTTGAAAATATAGGTAAGTACGCGAGCTCGAGAGGGCAAATTGACAACTAACCCCCATAGTTTGACTAGTGCTTCACGTCTGTGCAGTGGGACGACCATTCGTAAAGACATCGTCATCACCACCCAGTTCCTGAGAGGGTCGCCGGAGGCCGGTATCTGGTAGCAACTGGGATGGCTGGTACGTCCCATGTTGGCCAGCCTGAGGTGCTGTACCATCAAAATTGAACCTTTCTTCAGGGCGAATTGGTGTCGGAGTGCCCCCAGGACGTCTCTGGTGTGGGCCTGTGTTGTACATGGCAGTGGGGGGTGGTTAATGCAGAGCCAAGAGGAATTTTTTGGGTCGCTGGGGGGATTTTTTTTGGAGGCGGGCGGACAGGGTATCCACTTTCCCTAATCAGATCAATTGCGGATCTGCTTCCGATGTGCAATTGACTTAATCCCACCATATTCAAGCTGGAATTGAGATTTATTCAGAGTGTGATTAGACAAGTAGTACTCGAGCTCGTAAAATCCATGGTCCGCTCTCGTTGATAGTCTGCGTGCGATTAGCCTTTGATTTGGTATTTCTTTCGGAACCTAATCTACAAAATCAGAGTGTAAAATCAAACTCAGACTAATGTTTGATTTCGTGTCTAAGCCGGTGCTATTCTGCACGGTTTATCTTTGCATTTCCGCAGTGAGTGCTGCTACTTCAATGTTTTTGGATTTTGTAATTATATCTATTTTTAAGATCAATTCCCTAAGTGGGCGCATAGTGCGGACTTTCCGCTCAGTCGGGTTCTGAGGGGGGGAATTATTTTTATTTTATTTGAAAGCCAAATTAAGCCTCCCTTCCCGGGAAGCACGCTCTTTCGAGATCGTGGCTTCGGTTGTGTTATCTGGTAGGATACTACTTCGAGATAATGGGGAATCAAGAAACACATCACTATCTAATACATTGAAACGATTGAAAGAGGAAAAAGAAGAAGAAACAGAATTTGTACTAGCACTATTTAGGCGTCGAGTACAGTAGTCCGAAAGTAAACTATTTTTTTTGTTTTATAGGAGAGGGAGATCTCGTACCCGATACGGTCTCCCTTACTCTTTTCCCTGAGTCACGTCAAGATCACGGAAATAGGCCTACACTCAGCATCAAGGGGGCAACATGAATGGCTGCAAGCTTTGAGATCACATGGCAGTGGGATAATCTGACTTGCAACCATAACAGTTTGGGAGGTGAACAGTGGTTTGCAAGACCCATTCGTACACTTGCACACCACTAACAATTTGTTGAGCAGCTGCCTATGGAAAAATGAGGCAGTGCAATGAATGGTCAATCTCTTCTTCACAACAAGTCTGTGCAGAACCATGCACGTCAGTGGCTGTCCAGTCTCAAGACGGGCGAAGTGACACCACACACGCTCCAAACCGCTCTCAACGCAACAATATTCCCAGACTTGGGGATAAATCCAAAATGACTGATATGTGAGCACACAGCACAGCCATGGCTCATAAAGTTTGGTTGGCAGAAAACAGTGATATGGAAATGGTCATGAACAGGTCAACGTGATGAAATACTGCCAGGAAGTTTTTTTACCAGCGATGCAGGAATTCGAGAGCATGATGGTCTTTATTTTGATGGTCCAGATCTCACATGGACTGAACCCGAACTGAGTCCAGGTGAACGGCCCATTAAAGAATAATTTCATGACAAGTCATCCTTTCATGTAAATAACAATACAAACTGTGCATGGTGCGTTATTCATTTTTATTTTGCTGTGCTGTAATCATAATCTAACTCATGGAATTATAGGCTATGTGCTGGCCAGTAATCTCTTCAAAAGAGATCATTTATCTTGGGGCCAATGGAGATGCTTGGTGGACAAATGAAAGTGTTCTCATTTAGATCAAAGATGCTATCAAGATTCACAATGACACAAGCTCTGGATATCAAGCACTCTTTAGATTTGATAACTCATCTGCTCATGCATTACTTCCATCAGATGCACTCAAAGATTTTGAGCTTTCAAGATGAATAAATCAAATGGTGGAAAGCAATAGAAGCAGCATGACACCATTATCCCCCAGTCAAATTCAGATGTGACCAAGTGAGGGCTTGTACAGAAGATGACTATTGCCTCGGGCATGCCGAAAAGACTTCAAACCATTTTCATGGAGCGAGGATTTGATGTTACAGGACTCAAGACAAATTGCTCACCAGTTTGTCCTTTTGAAAAGCACAGAATGTTGCATGGCATGACTACTCAGCCAACAAGAAGATTTTGTCAATCAGATTTCAATGCTCAAGACAGTTATCAATGATGCAGGTCATTTATGCATTTTTTTGCCCAAGTTTCATTGTGAATTGAATCTGATTGAAATGGTATGAATTTATTTGACTTAAATTTGCTTGGCTAACTATTTTAAGTATTGGGGATAGTGCAAATACTGATATTGTGAAGCATCAAAGCCAAACTTTGCAACAGCCAAGCAAGTTGCTGTCAACATATTGGATTCCTGTTCAGTTGAAGTCCTTCACCATTTCATCAACCAATCATTTCATTTTATGAGTGCATATCATATGGGATTAAGTGGGAATGCAGCAGAGTGGGCAGTTTGCAAGCAAAAGCAACACTGGTCTGTTTCAAAGCAGGTGAAGATGGCAATTGAAGCTGTATTAATGTGATTATGTACATAAATATTTCACAAATTTGGCCAAAAAAATTGGTGCAGCTAAAATACTGTAGGAAAGACTTTGGACTTGTGTTGTTAGCTTCCTTTCAGCTAAACAGGTTCAAATCCAACCTCAGTTTGTGCTCAAAAAATCTATTTCTCGAGTTACAAAATAGGATGACTTTGATTGTCCACAACTGTATGTGTACCTGCTGACACTTCAACAAGTATCAGCAAATACATTCAAGAACAGACTTATTGCAACTAGTTTATCAAAGTGACTCTAGCATATTTGCTAATGTGTAATTTTCCAGTCTTTCATTGGTATATTGTTCAATAATTTGTTTAGTTATAAAGATAGAACAATATTTATATCTAATAAAGTCAAATGAATGACTCAATAGATGATTGCTTATATTACCATTATGATTATCATATGTCATAAACAGTCCAAATACTTACAGGCTCTATTAGGTTAACACACACCAAAAGAGTTAGGTTGGTTGGGTTAGTTACCTCACAGTGCAGCACATACAAACCAATCAAAGATACCAGGCTATAGATCATAATCTATTAAAATACAGATCATCTCATGATAGGTTTCAATCAGCAGATGGTGGTGAAAATAAAAACTTGATCAGAATATAATCATAAAGAGATGAGTCAGTAAAGTGCACAAAGTCCTCTGACCAGATATGTACAAAGAGTTCCACATCAAAAACAGAACAATAAGGTCATTAGGTTATAGAGGCTACCCTTGTCACCTGGTGATATTCTTCATCAGCTGAACTGGGTTATGATTACTTATATCTAAGATGTTCATACCTTGCAGAATGTTTATAGTAAGGTAGTGGTTATTGCTTTGCATAGCACTACCACTTGTACATGCTTCCTTCATAAGTGTCTCTCTAAACATCATCTTTGCATACATGCTAGTTATTAGTGCTGTACAAAAATTCAAATGTCTACTAGTAAAAGATGCTCAGGTTCTGCCACACTTGTGTGTCCTAGTCAACAGTATATCCATGCAGAACTGGGAGCCATTAATTCTGTGCATTACAAAAGAACAAGATAATATAAGGTAAATAAGCTTGCCAACTGGATATAGTGACAATGTCAGTTTCAATGTTCTGTATATATATATGTAGAGTACTTAAGATGTTTAATCAAGTGATGAATGTACTCACCATAATAGACATGGCAAATGGTGAACTGTTTTGGTTTGTTTGGTTGGGAGTTGATTTGTTAGTTATGTTAGCCAGCTGAGATATATCTGGGATCCTGGACAAGTGACACTCAGTTCAAGGTTTTTTATATTCATTGGGCATATTCCTGGGACTGTGCAAGTACATAGAGAGTAGAACAGCAATCAATCAACAAAACCCAATAAAAAGAAAGACAAATTATTTTGATAGTGTTAGTCAGCTATGTAAATAAATACAGTAGTTCTTGTTTGTGCTCTGCCAGGCTAGAGATATACTTCCATCTGAGCACTCTTTTGCTTTTGCAAGACACTTCTGTGACAAAGGGCTGAAAAGCAAAAATGCTTCCTCTTGCAGCACAAGATTTGGGGCCTGGAATTTTGACAAGTTCTTTAAAGGTGTGTTGCAGTCATTGTGTATATTTTGAAAAATTTAATGTCCATATGAATGTCAACAATATCAAATGAAAGACATGTATATGTGCTAATGTAGGGAAATATAATGATAACAGATCAAATGATTGTGCATTTAAGATATACATAATATTTTTAAGTTCATTATGCTGTTTGATTTAAGGCACAACTGTTACAAATCTCTTCATTTTCCACTTTTCAAGGTCACGTGACTTGCTTAGTCAGCGTCACGTGATTACTAATACACTTCATCTTTCGTTTCTCACTTTTCACTTTTCCGAGTCACGTGACTTGCACAGCCACAGGTCACATGACTTATCCTGGGAGTACCCGTTGGACACTTACCATAATAGTTAGCACAGCTTATCCAGACCGGCCCTAAGCTGGTCTGTGTGCACATGTCAGTAGTATAAATGCTTGAATGCACCAACCGAACAAGCCAGTCTTGTTCTGGTTGGATTCCCTCCATCCTACACATTCCCCTTTCCCTGTCTTTGTGATTGTTGAGGTGCCATAGTCCTTGTTGGATCTAGGTTGCCTTCAACAACATGTGTACTAAATAAAACTACTGGGAATAAATACATTTTGGTGGTGATATCAGGTCAAACATTCTGGTGCATAATCAACATTCCCAAATGAAAACTATATTTTGAACATGTGTAAAGGGAGAGTCCATTATCCCAGTAATTTAAGACTGCACTAAAAAAATACTAACTCTAAGTGCTATCAAGAGAGAGTCCATCATTCTATATGTGCATGAAAATACTAACATCTAGTACTAACATGTGTTTGAATTGTATTGTCTAGTTGAATAGGTAGAAAACGACTACCATTATGTATATTCAGAGAATAAATACATTTACCATCATACATGTATAAAGGAAGAGAGTTCATCATTCCGGTGAATTCAGACATGTATGCACTAAAATACATCCACCATCAATTCCATTGTTCTGGTACAGATCCATTATTCTGAATTGAACATGATATTTGGAGGATGTAGAGAGGGGTCCATTATTCCAGTGAATTAACACATGCATGCACTAAGATTTGGTTGATGGTATTTGTAACATTTGGCACCAAGTCCATCATTCTGGTGAATTAAGACACATGTGTACTAAAACAATAGTAGTTGCATGCATTGGAGGAAAGTCTTAGTGTGGAAATTAAGATATGTGTGCACTAAGATTTGATTGATGGCATTTACAAATCCATCATTTTGGTGAATTAAGACATGCATGTACTAAAATGACTGTCATAAGTGGCATCAGGAGAAAGAGAACTAAAATGATGGTTATTGCATGCATCAGGAGGAAGAATGTGGATCCAGTGGAGTGCGTTTGGGAGGTAGTCCATCATTCCAGTGAATTAAGACATGTATGCGCTAAGATTTGGTTGATGGCATTTGACACCAAGTCCATCATTTTGGTGAATTAAGACATGTATGCACTAAGATTTGGTTGATGGCATTTGACATTAAGTCCATTATTTTGGTGAATTAAGACATGTATACTAAAATGACTGTGGTTGCTTGCATGGGGAGAAGGACTGTGGATCAAGTGGCTTATGATTTACAACAAATAGCAATATGAGTCATCTAAAGAAGTTACTCAGCTGCACATTTCCCACGATGACTATTGAATTGAATGTGGTGTAGACTCACTCAAATCATGGCATAACATGGCATAATCCTAACTGAATTACAAACAGTCTGTAGTATAGTTTGATTATGTAAGAAGTGCTGATAGATTCCTTGATCTACATATTAATGATTACTTGTTGTTTATTACTCAAAAGACTGTAACTCAAGAACTAGCAGTTGAAAAAATATAGAAAAATCATTTGATAATGGATGTTAATCATGGAAATATTTTATCTCTAATTACCATGTTATTATCTTGTGATTTGGTGAATCTATGGTTAGAATGAGTTTGTTGTAACACTTTGGCTATTTCTGACTATCTTGGTGGTCAAAAATGTGATTGTTTGTACTTGTTTATCTGTGCATTTCAGTACATGTCCAAAATATGCAAATTGGTAAAAAAAAAAAAACATGTAGTAAAAATCCATAGGAAAGTACTTTTCTAAGCAAATCTCTGGAATGGGTACAGAAACATAATAAGAATATTGTATTCAAGTAGAGTATATTCCAAGTATTTTGACTTGTTTGTCTTCAGATTTTAACTGTTTAAGAAAAGATAGACAAGTAAAATGATAATTGTGAACTTTGTATTGAGATCACCTATTCTGGATGTATATCCAAAATGCTTGGTTAGATATGTATTTTCTAAACAAATCATTAGTGTAACCCTAAGGGTGGTACAAAAACACTGTAAGAATGGGAGTGATATGGATTTTTTTGTGTTGTTTATCTGGACCAAATCTAGGCACATGTCCTGACCCCAATGCCTAAGAGTCCGGAGTATCACTGCAAAAGGCCCATATTTCATGATTCTGATAAGACTGGATGAGATGACAAAGATAAGAGCTATGACTTTTTTGGTGACATTTGGGAAGAAAATTTTCCAACTTTTGATACAGCCCCTTTCTTGACACTAGGCAGTTATTATTGCCTAATGTCAACAAATCAGAAGATATCAACCAATCAGAAGCTGCACATCACTGGCTTTTCACCATTATTCTTTCTCATCCAAAATAGATCAGATTGATGAGATTCTTGCATCATTGGGATTCCAAAAATAGGGGCTACAACCTATCCTATGTGGTGACATCAAAATGGAACAATAAGTTTTCTTTTGGAGAGAAAATTTTGCAACCTTGAATGTAGCCAAGGCTTTTTTTGATAGGAACATTTTTCATGGTGTGGCTGGGCACAAAATCATGCTTCATTGATTACATGATCAACCACAAGCACCAAATGCAGCCACTACACCTACTACATTTCCATTTTGGAAATCTCTCCATTAAATATTCTTTCTTCCTCATTTCCTTGCTTTTAACTGTCTTGTACATTGTTTGAGTGTATATATGATATTTATCATAACAAACCATTCCCACTCCGGAAATGAGAATCTGCATTGTTCCCAGAGATGCACACCAACACAGTGGTAAAAAAAAACATGTTTGTTATGACTGGCCTGGATAAGATTGGTTGTAGACTCAAAGGATAAAGGATAAAGAAGACTTTAGAGAAGCCTTTTGTGTTCATTTCAAATGACAAAGATTGGAGAAAAACTTTTAAACAGATCAAGGCAGTACATACTGAAAGGACTAAGAACTCAAAGATTAGGCTATGAGCAAGGTATATATCAAGTAGCTCTAGCTTAAGGTTTACAATGGTTGAGACAAGTCTTTTAAACACTACTGATGGAATTCACATGGAAGGAGTAAGTCATCTGCAATATGGATGAGTAAGAAGCTGCAGAAGGCTATGAAATACAGTAATCAAAGATATGGATATATACCACTGTTTGGAATTTTCTTTAGACAACTTTTTCTATTGGTCATAGGGATGCTCTTCTCCAAAGAGTGACAACGCTCTTTACTAGTCAGAGGAATTCTCTTTACAGTCACAGGGTGCCCTGCATTAGTTAAAAAGATACCTTCACAGGAATATTCTCTGATGTTTATAAGAATGCTTGTCATATACACAAATATCTCTGGATTGTCCACTGTTTTTCTCACCTCAAGCTGGTATACTCTGTGAAGAACTAGGTAGGTTTCAGTCAAACACAAAACATGAAACTGAGCTGTACCTCAAGAATAGGAAAAACAATCATGATTAAGCTCTCATTCTCACAATTGCAACACAGCATTTCCCAGTCAATAAGCAACTAGCAGTGACATCATTGGGATACATCCACTTTCCTTCTAAAGAGCATGCCCTCACTTGGAATAGGTTAGACTTGGATCAGAAAGCTATTCTGCAAATCCCATGCCTTGTTAAAGTTCTTTGGACTATTTTTCTATGCTAAAAACTCCTTCAGCTTGTCTAAGATTTGCAGATGAGCTTGAAGCAAGTCATCTGTGGCCATTAATATAAGCCAATACACCTTTCTATCACCATTTCAACACCAACCTTGCTATACAGAGGCTGACAAGGTCATGCTGACATCTGGTTCCAATCTACCAGTATCCCATTGAACTATGTTTTTTTAGAAATCCTTGTCTACCCTTGTAACCGTTCCATTGACTTTGCTGGATTGATCGAGGAACAAGATTGACAAACATTATCATGACAATCAATGATTCTTTCTGATGCCAAAAAACTTACATGAGACTATGAGGTGAGAATGCTTACCAACTTGAATCTGTGCATTTTGGACATGTGCAGAAATGTGGAGATACACGAGTACAAACAATCACATTTGACCACCAAGGATAGTCAGAAAAAAACACTGTAAGAATATACACTTTAATGCCCAATGGACCTTCAATATTCCCTGTCTGGCTATCAGTGATGCTCAGTCACTATCATGCTCCAAAAGGAGTCAAGTACTAGCCCAATCCCGGATCCCACATACATTGCTGTTTTCTATATGTCAGGTGATCATTGTTATATTCAACCTTCAACTATGACTGTATTTCAGGAATGTTACTGTTTTCCCCACCTCCAGTTGATATACTCTGTCAAGAAAGATTTCAGTCTAACACAATGAGCCTTGCCTTGGAAACCAGAAAAACCATCCTTGTAACTGCAACACAGCATGCGGACCCAGAGCAGCCCCCAGTCAACAAGTGACCAGCAATGACACCGTTGATATATGCCCACTTCCCTTCTAAAGAGCATGTCCTCGCTCGGGATAGGGCAGGCTTGGGCCAGAAAGCTATTCCCTAAGTCCCATCCCTTGTTGAAGTCCTTTTGGACTATTTCTCCATGCTAAAAGCTGCTTCAGCTCATCTAAGATTTGCAGATGAGCTTGAAGCAAGTCATCTGTGGCCGTTAATACAAGTCAACAAATCTGTCTATCGCCATTTTGACATCAACCTTGCTGCACAAATGCTGAGAAGGTCATGCCATCATCTGGTTCCCAATCTACCAGTATCCCTTCAGACTATGTTTCTATCCTTGCCCACCCTTGTAATTGTTCCATTGACCTTGCTGCTGGGTCAGTGGTAGAATGAGATTGACAAACATTGTCAATCATCATCTTTCGATTTGGTTGATCTACACTTGGAATCAGTTTGCTCTACATGATGTGTATATGAGTCAATGCTACTATCTCTAGGACAAAGTCTGGTTTTTTTGGTCTCAACTTTGGTCAATTTATGAGCTAGTAAACATTCAGACAGCTTGGTTGGTATTTGATTTTTTTGTATACACTTTGTCTGATAACTCTGGTCGGATAGTCAAATAATCAAATTGAATGGTCATATTGACTGGTTTTTGAATTGTATTGCCTATGATTATGGTGGTTTTGGTTTGCTTATTGATGGATTTAATCAAGTATAAGCTATGTCTGCTGCGCGGGCCTGACAGAATATATCCTGCTATACTAACTTTAACTGAGAAAACTAACCAAGTGTTTCTTTATCTCATGTGGATTTTGAAATTGATTTATCTGATGAGATATTATGATTGACATTCAGACAGGGGGGATTCCCCCCAGGCCCCTCACAAATCTTGGATATCAAAGTCCTTGATTTGATGTTATCATGCTGGTTTATATTGGCTAAAATAATGACATGGACATGGTTATTTTGTCTTGATTGTTGTCTAGTCGTCTACTGAGTTGAATCGACACTGGTGATCTCTAGGACACAATCTGTTTCATTTTGGTCTTGATTTCTCCGATTTTTGGCTTGGGCTACCTTTAGGACAAAGTCTGTTTTTTTTTGTCTTGATTTTTGTGATTTTTAGCCTTGATTTGAGCAGATTGTAGTCATTGCTCTGTCTGGCTATCAGTGACGCTCAGTCACTATCATGCTCCAAAAGAAGTCAAGTACTAGCCCAATCCCAGATCTCACATACATTGCTGTTTCCTGTATGTCAGGTGATCATTGTTATATTCAACCTTCAACTATGACTGTATTTCAGCAATGTCAGTGTTTTCCCCACCTCCAGCTGATATACTCTGCCAAGAACTAGGTAGGTTTCAGTCACATGAAACTGAGTCTTGCCTTGGAAACCAGAAAAACAATCATGATTATAGCTCTCATCCTCGCAACTGCAATACAGCATGCGGACCCAGAGCAGCCCCCAGTCAACGAGCGACCAGCAATGACACCATTGGCATATGCCCACTTCCCTTCTAGAGAGCATGTCCTTGCTCGGGATAGGGCAGGCTTGAGCCAGAAAGCTATTCCCTAAGTCCCATCCCTTGTTGAAGTCCTTTTGGACTATTTCTCCATGCTAAAAGCTGCTTCAGCTCATCTAAGATTTGCAGATGAGCTTGAAGCAAGTCATCTGTGGCCGTTAATACAAGTCAACAAATCTGTCTATCACCATTTTGACACCAACCTTGCTGCACAAATGCTGAGAAGGTCATGCCGTCATCTGATTCCCAATCTACCAGTATTCCCTCAGACTATGATTTCATCCTTGCCCACCCTTGTAATTGTTCCATTGACTTTGCTGGGTTGGTGGAAGAATAAGATTGACAAACATTATTATGACAATTATTGATTCTTTTTAAACTTACATGAGACTATGAGGTGAGAATGGTATGCATAAGTTTCAATACTAGACTAATAAGTTCATAGTTGATTGTTATAGGTGATACTTGTATGTAAAATGTATCATGCCTGATGTCAATCTAATAGAGGTTTTTGCAAAGAGTCAACAAAAGACAAGATAGTGAAACTCAATACACTGAAACCTTGTGTTTGTTTATCCTTGGAGGGTCCCATATTCTCTATTGCTGCTGTTCTAGAGACCATGATATTACTTCCAGTCTAAGGCATGTCCATCATAATGAGCATCTTCAAAAATGCAACCAAACCCTTATTGAGCCTGAGTGGTTTTTTTTTCTTGCAAACTTTTTCTACCAGGTGATACCTCTATATGAAATAGTGGATATAAAGGCAATATAATGCAGGGATCTTTGCATGTAGTTATAAGTCCACATTACTCTATACAAATGGCTTCTTCCTACCACATAAAACATCTCCTGTAGTCAAAGTAATGCTCAGGTAGAGAGCATATATGTTTTCACATTGGCAATCATGCAAAGAAGAGATGTGTCTTGGAGTTAACTTGCTTTTTGAAGGTGACTTATTTCTATAAATTATTTCTATACAAAGTCCCTGTGGAATACCAAACAAGAAACAAAGTTGAGAAATGGGACTGCCTTTATTTAAATATCAGTACTCCTGGACCACCCATTTCTTTTGCTTTTCTTTAGGAAGAATATCAGTGAAGTCTGTGGAAACTTCAAAGAGAAAAAATATTTTGTCTTCAATTGATTGTCTACAAACAATGTTGGTGGGTTCATCTTGTTTCTGGGAATTCATTGGGATCATCCTGCCCTTTTCAGGTATGAAGTCCATCTTCAAATCCATGACATGCTAGTGGTCTCATGGCTTTTCTTGTCAGTTTTTAAACTAGAGAACCATACTCTATATTTAGTTTGCTACCATCAGGGTGTCACACACACGAAATTGCATGTGATCTACATATAGATTAAGTAATCAAATCATGTATAATTCAAAAACGGTCATATCTCAGTCAGATCTTAACCTTAAAATTAAAGGTATAATTCGATACTACCTCCAATACAGCCACCAGTAAGCATAAAAGTAACACACCCCTGAGACTGAGACCAGTTTCAGTTGCAACTGGTTGAAACTGGTCTTGCAACTGGATGCAACCCTTCCAGACTGGTTGTCATGGTCTCAACATTTTGGAACCCATTTGAACTAGTCTTGGTCCAGTTGCCTTAATTTTTGGCAAAATACCAGACCAAATTAAACTTTAAAATCATTATATATATAACAATATTTATTTATCAACAATAGCACAAAGTTTGCAAAGAACAGTGAAGGCAACCTAAATCCTAATGGACTATAGCACCTTGACTTGAACTCAACTATAAGGGAACTATGTAGGAAGGAGGGAATCCAACCAGAACAAGACTGGCTTGTTCAGTCATATGCATTTATCTTTATTGTTACAAAGTGTACACAGACTGACTCAGGGCAGGTCTAGATAAGCTATGCTATTTATATATGATAATGTGTTAACTAGTGCTACAAAGATAAAGGTACAGGTCATGTAACTATTTTGAATACACATATATACTAAAAAAACAAAAATAACATAACATTACCCCCTACTAGGCTTGAAATAAAATTCTAGATCAAATGGAGGTAGAACCCAAAGTTAAATTTATAATAGGAATCCAGAATAAACTGTCAAAAAGAGCCTGGTTCATTTTCAGATGACAAGAAGCTGAAGGTTTACAGCCTGAGTTGCTAGTAAAAGTCATTTATAGCTGCCTGACTATTCTTTCAACTGGAGGCTGGCTTCTAAATATGATCAACTCATCATAACTTCTCCAATGTACCAGGTATTGAGACCAACAACCAATAGAGCCAAAGTCTTAGCGATGATATAGTCAATTTCAAATTCTACTGACCCTTCATCATCACCAGAGACAGGTTCAGGAGGAATGATAGGTTGTCCAGGTAATGGTTCAATGTACAGCTTGATTTGTGAGAAGTTGACAATGTGACGAGTTTGATTGATTAGAGAAGAGTCATCCTACACTATTGGTATGAACTTTATGATTTGGTAAGGACTGATCCAGCATTTCGTTAATTTTTAATGGTCGATCATCAAGATTGAGATGTTTGGTGTTAAGTAACATGAGATCACCAATGTTGTAATCAGGCACAGCCAATTGGTGTTTATCTGCCTGCGGTGAACTCTTTGGTGGCAAGAGCTTTAAGCATATATTTTGTTTTTTTGCAGTAAAAAGACAGAGATACTGGTTAAGTTTTTCATTGATGGGCATTGTTTATCTATTTGTTTGAGGATGATATGTGGTGGACATCTTCTTTTTAATTTTTAATAGTTTGAGGAGATCAACCAACATTTAACAAGCAAATTGGAGTTCATGATCTGATGCAAGAGAGTGAGTAGGGAAGTCCATGGTACTTCCAAATATAATTTCTGTATAGCTCTGTCCCTTTAGACATAATTGTCTTGATAGTGGGCACAAAGGCCACTTCTTTGAAGAAACAATCTACCATAATCAACACACTGTCAAAGCCATGTGACAAGAGGGAGCCAATTATAAAGTCAGCTGAGACACTTTTCCAAGCCCCCTCTTGGGCTTCAAGTAGCTGCAATTTTCCAGCCGTTGGAACATTTGTGGGTTTCATTTGTGCACTTTGTTGCAGGCTAGTACTCTTGTATGTTCTTGACTTCAGGCCAAGTGTAGTACTGTGTGAGGAATTCCTGTGTCTTTTTGGCACTTTTGTGACTGAAGATTGAGTGATCATGGAATTGTGTTAATATTTCACCTTGAAGTTCTTGTGGAACCCAAAGTTTATCACTATGAAAATATAATACTTTATAGAGAATCAACCTGTCTGAAGATGTGCAATCAGAATGCTTTGATGGATTTTATTGAATAGGGTCATCTCCTCAAGAGATCTGATATGAGATTTCTGTATGAACATCATCTATTTATTGTCATTCTTGATGCTGCTCATGTGATCTTCTCTTCTAGAGAATGCATCGGTTTTTCCCATCAAGGTATCGGGTCTGTTAACAAGAGTGTAGTCAAATCAGGATAGGTATTGAGCCTGAAGGCAACCTAGATCCAATAAGGACTATGGCACCTCAACAATCACAAAGACAAAGGAAGGGGAATGTGTAGGATGGAGGGAATCCAACCAGAACAAGACTGGCTTGTTTGGTCGCTGCATTCAAGTATTTATACTACTGACATGTGTGCACAGACCAGCTTAGGGCTGGTCCGGATAAGCTGTGCTAACTAATATAGTAAGTGTCTAACGGGTGCTACCAGAATAAGTCATGTGACCTAGGGCTGTGCAAGTCACGTGACTCGAAAAAGTGAAAAGTGACAGACGGAAGGTGAAGTGTATTAGTGGTCACGTGATGCTGACTAAGCAGGTCACGTGACTTGGAAAAGTAGAAAACAAAGAGAAAATGAAGAGGTTTGTAACAGAGCCCAGTGAGCTTGACATTGATTTAAAAATGAAGTACTGGAGATTCTTATGATTAGTCCAGAATTTGAAGTTGTGTCTAGCACTAGCTAAATAGTGTCATCATTATTCAAGAGCTGGAATGATTGTGAGCAATTTTTATCAGCAATGGAATAGTTGCACTGTTCAGGGACATAAATACAATAAAATGACATTTATTGTCTTTCAAAGAAGAGAGCACAGCTCCTGTTGTTAAGTTTAATGTGGTTGCATTTGACATGATAGGAGGTTGTGTCATTCGGATATGCCAATACAGGCATGGTAGTGAATCTATTTTTGAGCATGTCAAACACTTTCTGTTGAGTGGTTTTCCATTTCCAGAGTTGATCTTTTTTTGTGTTGAGTCATGTAAATGTCTTGCTTTCAAGTTACAATTGGTGATGAAGTGGCAATAGAAGTTTGCTAAATTCAAGAAGCTTTTTATAGCTTTTACGTTTGTTGGGACTGGCAACTTAGCAATTCTGTCTACTTTTTCAGTATTCATTGAGATTCCATCACAGGAGATATCCATGCCTAGCATGTTGACTTTTTGTACCTCAAAGAAACATTTTTCAGGTTTTACTAATAGATTGTTCTTTCTGAGTCTTTCCAAGAGTTTCTATCTACAGATCCCACAAGTTATTTGCTACATTCTGACTGCTCCCCTTTACCTCATAGCTCAATACAGAGCTCCTCCTCACCGTCCTTCTTAGTGTTTCGAAGTCCAGTTGTGGAAACCAAGGTCCCTGCAGTCCCATCTTGCCATAAATTTGGCCTTGAGTTTCTCAACGGTGGACTTGTTAGGTCTGCAGAAGAAGGCATCGTGGACATAGATGACAACAAAGACTTTTGTCTTAGGGTTTTGGTATATGAAGATACCAGCATCAGATTTCAGCCTACTATTAAAGCCGAGTTCCTTCATGGACTTGTTGAGTGTATTCCACCAGGTGAGACTCAGACCGGCTTGTTTTAGACTGTAGAGTGCGTATTTTAATTGCAGCACATGATTCTCTTTGCCTGGAATGGAGAAGCCTTCAGGCTGTTCCATGAAGATCTCTTCGTCTAGCTTGCCATTTAAATAGGTGCTTTTGACGTCGAGTCCGGAGATGTGCCAATCCTCAAGGGCGGCAAGTGCCAGCATTAGCCGGACTGTTTCAAAATGTACAACTGGGGAGAAGACCTCATCAAAGTCTAATCCCTCAATCTGGGCGAATCCTTTTGCTACTAGGCGGGCTTTCTTTCAGCATTGGGTTTGGCATCAAATACCCATCGGTTTTTGATCACCTGGTGGCCTTTTGGGTGTGGTGTCAGCTCAAAAACTTCCCTTTGTTTGAGCATACTCATCTCCACCTCACAGGCTTCTTTCCATAGCAATTGCTCAGCTTGTGGTAGGGCCTGGATGTCCTTAAGGGACCATTCTCGAGGAGGTTTGGAAAAAGTGGGCGAATCAGTGATCATCTTTGCATACAGGAAATCGAGCAAAGGAGCACCCCGATCCTGATTCCCGGCATATGCGAGCCAGGTCATGGTGGGCCTCAGGGTCCTCATTGGACGAGGATGGGACAGGATCAAGGTGATCCGAAGATTTGCTGGATAGCAACTTAGTGGTTTTGACGTCACGGTACCTGTCAATGGGCCGGCGGTCACCATATATATTGCCCGGTTGGGCAGGTGCATGCCGATCACGCTTAGGCAAGAACACGGGTAAACCCCTGGATATCACAAAATTATTAAAAATACCCTAAAGTATACCCGTACATGGGTATACCTGTGGGTCACCATAGAAATATTATAATGTAACTATATAACTATACTATATTAGTACGTGTCCGTGCACTCAGTTGATTATAATCCGGTCCCACCCATCCTCAAGCTCAGTCTCTACTAATCCATCCTG
>JBBPQC010000594.1:0-16910 GCA_038092295.1 Leccinum arenicola
GTCCCTTCGAGGAAGGAAGTCGCTGCATCAGCCAACAATTGATTGGATATCGTGTCGAACATCTGCGCTATCCCCACCATGTTCCAGGAAGCGGTTCCCCCGCAAGGAAATCATCGCTTCAACCAACGATCGATTCTGTATCGCGCCACGATAACACGATATTGTGCGAGTACTCGCCCAAACGACGAATTCGATCCGTGAGTAGCGTGACGCCGCGTACCCCCGACACCTTTTTTTTTTTGGCTGCCTTGCCGGTCGTCTTGTCAAACTCACCTCCCTCGAACAACTCGGGTGCGCTTTCCTATAATTTGGCGAGAGATTTGACGAGTCGACACACCTAGCGACCGCGACGCCGATCGTTTCCATCTCGCCTATTATCTTGTCTCCCTGGTGTACTGTGTCCCTTGGAGAGGCTCACTGAGGGGCTGACCGTCGATTGCGCCCAGGATGCCGCGTGCCTGTCAATTAGAGCGAGTCGGCATTGCTTGGGCTGTGGGTATAGAGCCAACCTCCTGACAATTACTAGATCAGGTTGAGCAACTTGGGCACAATATTAATAGTCGTTCCACACAGAAGCAGCTATCAGAGCCATCAGAGCGTGATCCCACCAAGAATAGACCATGCTTGGAGATATGGTCAGCCGGGAGCGAACCCTCTCAGAGACCCAGGGTCCTATTCTCGTCATCACGACAAAGCTCTGATTTATCGCATTATGCAATGTGAGACTCATCATTCTTTTTCAAAAAAGGCTGCCTTCGGCTGTAACTTTCAGATACACAATATTGTCATGCCTCCCGAGTTCGATAGACGGCTTGCCTCTTTTGGACGGCTTAGAGTCTACAGCTACACCTGCGATTCACCAAATGCAGATCCGGGCCACTGACATCATAGGTACAGGTAGTACCTGTCAGTACTAAGCTGACATGACGACACTCTTATCTTTCGGTCCGCGAACAAAATCATAATCGATCCATGACTCGGCTCAGCTGTAAAGCGCTTTGAGCATAATATCATTGAAACGCTAAATCAGTGGGTCCCCGACTCCTAAGAGGAGGGTTTTGTCAGACGCAAATACGCCATTTTGTGCAAAAAGGCGTACGCACTCCGACCCGAATCCGACCTGAGTTTGAATATAATCTGAGTTCGAAAAATCGCCACCGCATCTCAATTTCCCTCGACACATTGTCCTTTTTCTGACCACTCAAATGATAAAAGTCTAGTGACGATGTAAGTTTATTCGTTTTGATTCAAACGTCTTTCTTTGTAATTCATGGTGTTACAGGTTTATTAACAAGCTCCCTTGCATCAGTCTGCATGTTGTTCCTGATGACTTGCATCCGCCTAATGCTGTGCATCATATTCGAGACTATGCAATCTATTATGATCTGCTTTATTTTCTGCATGAATACACGGATGTTTTCGACACGCCTGACCATTTTTGTGCATGGCTCAAAAATGCACTCAACACGCACTCACGGCATTGTTCAGATTGTGCAAATGAATTCTCTGGGTGTATTGCATCTGATGGATTGACGATTTCTGTGTTTTGTTACATGACACACGTTTCTTTCGTCAAAAGCATTTCTTTCTTTGCAAATGCCCAATATACACACTGTTGTTTGCTGCGACAGACTCTCTTGGCACAAGAGCGAGCATGCATAGTGTCTTTTTCAGTAGACAATGAACGGAGGTTCCCTACGTCGCTGGGTGGAAGCGAAGTTAATAACATTATGTACTGCTCATGTAATACGTCTATTTCAATCTTCCGGTCCTTCGCAGCCTAAGGTATTCCATGGTAACACATGCGCATGAAATGAATAAGCAGTCTCTAGTAGTACGCAGCTGAAAACAGACGTCTCTCTTTTTGTCGGAGTCGGGGACTGGCGCGGGCGCCGCTACGATCATATTAATGCGTGTTGGCTCGCAGCCAGCCTGGGCACAGTTCGCGAAGGGTCCTGAGTGCGACTGAAAGTCAGGTGGGACGCGCTTGCGCGGCTAGAGGCTATGACCCACCTTATTATGGCATGTCACATTGCAGTTTCTGAGAATGTACCTTAGATTGATCGGTGATCTCGTCGTTCTGGATACATTTCCGTTTTGTTCTTGTTTCATGTAATTTTTCCTCTGAGAACTCGGCGGCAACGTCAATATTCCAGCCACTAACAATAACAGCGCACTTCAGGCTGGTGCTGCTGCGCTGCAAGCTCAATGGCAAATTCAACTCAGTTAATTTGGGAAAACAAATGGCACTTACACCAGGAGGAGAGCCGGACATAAGAGCCCCCAGGCTCACATAAGTGGACCTCCCTTGTCCAGCTTGTGCTCCAACCATGGAGAAGTCCGCAGGTGAACGAAAGACGACAGACAACGGCGGGAGAGGCTATGGAATACAGATAGGGTGCGGCAATTTCCATCCTGCATGTTTTAAGAATGTTACTCAATGACCTCTCGACGCCGACAGGTATCGCACTCTGTCTATTCGTGTGGATGAAAAAGTCGGACGCGACGAAAAACCCAAGAAGTCTACCGACCCCGCAGATGTCATCGCTGCCATCGACGTCCACCTTATCCCAGTCGACGACGTCTATGTTCGCTACTCCTGCAGCACCACTGTCGGTCTCGAGGCTGCCGCAGTCGAACGTAAACTGAAGAACGATGGTAAAAACATCATCAGCCCCCCACCTACCAAGTACTGGTTGAAGGCGCTCAACTATGTCTTCGGGGGCTTCAACTTTCTCATGTGGATTGCATTCATCGTTACGGTTGTAGGTCTTGCCACTCGCATCCACCACCCTCCCGTCAATAACGAAAGACCTAGCTCTCATATAAGCCCTGGGGCCAGCCTCCGGAAGCCTTCAACCTCGGTGTCGCTGTCCTGATCGTAAGCGTCGCCTCCATGGGGCCATTTCTTCATTCTCAGCGTCATGTTCATCATAGATGCTCGTCATCATCATCTCTGCTACTTTTTACGCTTTGGTAGACTGGAGCGCCAATCGCATCATGAAATCCATCAAGTCTCTCATTGCTCAGGATGCTTCTGTCATTCGGGAAGGCAATCAACAATCCATTCTTGCAAATGAAATTGTGGTTGGAGACATTGTCGTGCTCTCTACTGGTGACCGCGTGCCTGCCGACCTCAGAATCGTTCAGATGTCTTCTGATTTGCGTTTCGATCGGTCACTTCTTACGGGTGAAAGGTCGGTTTAGTTGTCATCTTTGCAATGACGAGAACGCTGATAAAGCGTGCTAGTGATATGATTCCTGGGTCTCTCGATGCTACGTCTGATAACGCTCTTGAGACCCGCAATTTAGCTCTTACCTCGACGTTCGTCACACAGGGTACTTGCCTTGGTGTCGTGTTTGCTACCGGTGATCGCACTGTCATGGGACGCTTGGTCCGAATGTCTGGTGAGACTAAGTTCAAGCTGACAACGATCCAAAGGGAAATCTGGTTCTTGACCAAAATCATCTCTACTATCGCTCTGTCGCTGTTCTGTCTTTCGCTCCTTCTGTACGGTGTCTGGCTTCGCAAGAGTTATCCGGGATACGAGAACTTCAGCGTTGCCATTGTCAACTCCATTGGATGCCTTACAGCTCTCGTGCCTCAGGTGAATGTTTACCCCTTGAATGTTACAAGCAAAATACTCAACCTTCATCATCCACAGGGTCTCCCCGTCAGTTTCGCTCTTTCTTTGACCGTGATTGCGCGTCGTATGGCTAAGAGAAGTGTCCTCGTCAAAAACTTGGCGAACATTGAGACTCTGGGTTGCATTTCTGTTCTATGCTCCGACAAAACTGGTACTCTGACTGCAGGAAAGATGGTGAGCCGTATCAATGTCCTACGTAAACGGTTCCCTAACGTCAATTTAGTCTGTCGAATCTGTTGCATTCCTCGATGCTTCGATGAAAGCAGACCAGGTGGAGCAACAAGTAGCGGGAGCGGCAGAACCTAAAACATATGCCGGTCTCGACGTCATTCATAAGGTCACGAGGCTCTGCAATGGCGCCAAGTTCGATGCTGCTACCGCTGATTGCCCTGTTGCTGAGCGTGCCGTCAAAGGCGATCCTACTGACACCGCTCTTCTTCGCTTTTCTGAGGCTCTATCGATCCCCAGCCTTGACATCAGTACGTCTTCACTCTTGGGCAGCTCCAGACGTCTATTCGAAATCCCCTTCAATTCGAAGAACAAATGGATGCTGTCGGTAGTTGATATCAACAGTGCGGTCGATGGTGAAATCAGCGAGGAGAAAGGGAATATCTGGATGTTTGCCAAGGGTGCTCCAGATATCTTGTTCCGCTCCTGCACCACTGTCATGAAGTCGAACGGGTCTGTTGTTCCGTTTGATGAGACTGCGCGGGAACAGCTCTCGGTGCTTCAGAGCACATGGTCGAACGAAGGCCAGCGTGTCCTTGCATTGTGAGCCCTCTTTTTTCGTGTCAGCATGTTCGCTCAATGGACAGTATAGGTGCCGCAAGCCGCTTGTTGTGTTCAAGAGCGACGTCGCCCCGAGTGACCTGGAAAGGCTCGTGTACGAGGAAATGCAAGACCTGACGTTGGTCGGACTGATCGGCATTCGTGATCTTCCACGACCGGATGTTCCTTCCGCTATTGATGTGATCCGAAGAGCGGGGGTCCGGGTATACATGGTCACTGGTGATTTCAAGTTGACCGCCGTTGCGATCGCGCGTCAGGTAGACAACCGTCGCGGTCTATCTATGCTTGTGATGTGCTGACTTTTGTCTAGGTCGGCATCGTTACCCAGCAACGAATCGACACTATCGACGACGTTAGTGCTGGGGTCTCCAAATATCCAGAGAGAATACCTCCATCATCGATCAAACCCTCACATGATGATCCGATCCGATCCCTCGTTCTGACTGGCGAAGATGTTTCCACCCTCACTCCCGCAGAATGGAACGTGATTGCCGGAGTTTACACTGAGATTGTGTTTGCACGCACTACCCCTGATCAGAAGATGTCGATTGTGAACAACATCAAGGCCCGCGGTGACAATACGGTCGCAGTTACCGGCGACGGTGTCAACGATGCCCCAGCGTTGAAGGCGTCTGATATCGGAGTTGCCATGGGAAGTGGAAGCGACGTCGCAAAGGAAGCTGGTTTGTTCCGTCTTCTCTGTCTCAGTTATCTAGCTGACGCGAATGGCGGCCTCAAGCTTCACTCATCTTGCTGAAGAATGACTTTGCATCTATACCCGTGGCCATTGAAATGGGTCGTTTGGTGTTTGACAACCTGAGAAAAGTGACGCTCTATCTCATGCCAGTAAGTTCCTCTAGAGCTTCAGCTTGACTTGTGGCTCATCCGCCCCCCAAGATGGGTTCGTACACCGAATTCATGGCAGTGCTTCCCAATGTCTTTTTGGGAATGCAACTTCCTATGAGCTCCTACCTTCAAGTCTGTTTCACGATTACGAACGACGTCGTCATGTCCATTTCTTTGATGTACGAAAAACCGGAGGCTGACCTCATGCTACGGAAACCGAGGAATACCAGGACGGATCGCCTCACAGACTGGAGGTTGTTCGTTCAGATTTACCTGGTAAGTGACGGGACATGTCTCAACAGCACAAACATGGAACTGACGGTGAGTCAGTTCCTCGGGCTCATGGCTTGGCCTTGCTGTATGGCCATGTGGTTCGTGTGGATGGACCAGAACGGTCTCAGATTCTACGACGTCATACTTGTCTATAACAAGTGGCAAGACGGCTGGCAGGGCAAGTCGGCCGCTGAGCTCGCGTCCCTCGTTTATACCGGGCAATGTATCTTGTACGCCAACCTTTCTGTCTTCGATTCCTTGGTCCACTAACTGACCCGGAAATTGATATAGTTACGTGACCATGGTGTTCATTCAATACGGCAACCTTTTGGCGATCCGCAACAGGAGAGTATCGCTGTTGCAGTCTAATCCGCTTTGGGGTCCGAGGCGAAACCTGATTGTACCTGTCGGGATGGTCGGCACGGCTCTGATCGCCATCGTCAACCTGTACGGGCCTGGGCTGCAAAAGGTATTCAACACGACACCGATCCCGGGCAGGTTCTGGGGTCCGCCTTTTGGATTTGCGTTGGGTATATTGATCATGGACGAGCTCCGGAAGCTGATTGTCAGGACGTACCCCAAGGTGAGATCGTGAATGTGTGTTGGAAGTGGGTGCCATGTCGACTGACTCTGTCGTTTCAGTCCATCATTGCCAAGATCGCATGGTGATTGTGATAATGTGGTTATATCCCCCAACATTGCGAAAGATGAAGGGATGTTTTTGAATGACTTCGATATGTACGACGTATTGTTATGCCGCAAGTAAGCCAACTATTTACATAGAATGATTTAATTGAGATTAGATTCCGGGTTTCGTGCAACGGAGGTTGCAGCTAGTGACGTTATTCATCGTTTTCCGCACACCATTCATGTGTTTTAGTTCCTGACGAATATGTTCTTCAGGGAATGATCTGCTCAACTGCCAGCAATGGGACCGTATTGATATGCACACGATTAACTGGAGTCAAAATTACACACTATCATTACCCTCTGGAACAGCCTTGCCGCCCGTCTCACGGAGCGACTCTGGTTTGGGGTATTACTACATGGCTTTTGGCAATTTTTGACTACATATATCTATAACAGCTTACATTTCCCAACAACACGCTTTGTACGCAGTGAAACTTCAACTCAGTAGTTACTTGGGACTCGACGCGCTCACACGGCCGACGACCTGAGCGAGCCCACGTCCGCCACCGTCTAAATCCAAGTTGACCAGACTCGGACCCGCGACGACGTCACCTGAGCAAGACATTGACGACTGGGCCTGTCCGAGTTTGCTTCACCCCATTCTTCTGAATCACGACGGTCCAGCGATTTCGACATCGCAGCCTCAATATGATCTCGATGAATTGCCAACATCCTTGGAGCCTCGCACGTCACAATCCCAACCGCCACCGCAGCCACCCGCTCACTCACTGGAACGGCGCCTGGCGACTTTGACTTTGGCGATCGCGAAGATCATGATGGACTCCTCGGCGGCGTCGATTCTGACGAAGAGGACACGTTTCGCATTCACAGTGGTCATTCCGCGTTCCTGGAGGACGGCATGATCTAGGCAAGCCTCCAGTGGTATGGCGCATCATGCATCATGCTCGACGAATTGCTGTTGATATATGCATGTCTTCTATGTCTTCTAATCATATTTGAATTCACTATCCCCGAACCCACATCATCACAGCTTCGCCACTCTCACATGTCATCGGCCAGCTGGTTGAAATCGGATTCTCGCCCGTCGACGCATGTGCTACCCTCACGAACACCACGATAGACAACGGTTTCGATGTGCAGGCTGTTGCAGAGTTCTTGCTCTCTCAGAATGGTCACTGGAAGAATCCCTTCAGCAGTCCTCTCGTCCGCCAGAAAGTGAACGCGGAAACCGAGAAAGGAACGGAGATCGAGACACCCGCAGACCACCCCCGACCCGAAGCGATATCCACATCCAATCTCCCCAAGGAAAACGCGCTCTAGAAAGAAAGGAAAGAGGTCGGGATGGTGAAAAGGAGAGCAAGGCGCAGGTCAAGGGTACGCAAGTAGGTGGTGTACCGGCCAGGATGGAACACGAGAGAAACGGGCGTCTGCCCTCTAACGGTGAAAGACGAGGCTCGGTACATGAACTGAACTCGAACTGAATGCTCTTCGGCATCTCCCGGTAGGACCCCTGGCACTCCTCCGCGTCTGTCCTGTCCCGTCGCAGCCCTTCGGGCCGCTCCGCTCCAGTGGGGGCGATTGCGAGGGTGCATCCGGACACGGTGAGTTGGTTGTTTTCGTTCGGTGATGCATAGGAATCGGGTGAGGCTGACGAACACGGGCGATGATCGATGATCGGCATCGGGGGTCTCGCGCGATTCGTAGTTGAATGCAGGGAACACAACGGTGGAGCAACGGATGATCGCGAACGGGGTGTTTGGGGCGTTGAACGGGGCTTCGGCCGTGTTATAGCAGCAATGATCTCTCGCGATTCGGAGTCGTGAAAGGGGAAGGGGATCTGCAGATCGTCATGCGACCTATGTATTTTGCACATATAGAGGCTACGCCATCGAGGGAATTACTATGTTGCTCGTTCGCCCTTACAGAGCTCGTCGTCACCCGGCATTCCGGGACCCACAATGAATATTTTTCTCTCGCGCCGTCCAATCTCGGGATCTCTGCAACCAATCCATCGATAGATGAATATCATGTTCGTGCAGTAATCCCGGCTTCGGAGCTCCCAGTTACTTCCATAAGAAACCAAGCAGCGATCATCAAACTTGGTAATTTCCTCCACACGTACCCATCATCAGAGATATCCCACTGGCAGCGTTGTAGGTGAACTGTTTTCCCCTCGGAGGGATTATGCTCGTGCGACTGATAGTGATATGCGAGACGCTCATTGGAGATGGCCTCATGCTCATTGCTCATGCATCGGGAGCAGGGTACAGAGCTCCAGCAGCCTCACGTTGACGAACTAATCGATGGAATCAACGGACAGAATTCCGTACGAGGGTAAAATTGCAAAAGCTTGCCGACTTTCGAATGTTCCTGACGAGAAATGCGGAGGGTTGTTCAGCGTTCAATATTAATGTTCATCGCAACTTCGTTGGAAGGTGGCAGTGCTAGGATTTTTGTTTACGGCCCGAGCACGGCCTTGGCCAGGGTGGCGGACGTCTCCGAGTGGCGGTGACCACTTTCAAAGACCGCCAACTTTATTCCTGTAGCGGCTGGAAAGAAACATTTGTAAACAATGTCAGCCACACCCGGTCCGACTTAGTCCGGGTAGCGGACTTTCAATGTCATGGAGAAAAACTATAGTGAGACTACAGAATAAAATAAAATAAAACTTGATTATGTTATGCGTGTGACTGCGTGAGATGATCAATCAGCTTTGCAGCAATATCATTCTCGATGACTATGGCGCAACCAATTGGCTACCAGACCGGCGTACTGACGGGGTCCTCAAGGAGCTACAACAAGTGTTGTGTGGGAGCATATGCACTGAGCTCAGACTCCTTGGCATCAGAGACAGCAATCTGGCATCTTGACGATGTGGTCGGGCTGTTCAAGCATGTTTACACATCCATGGAATCATCTGGGGTGATAAGGGACTGACAGGCAGTTCGGCAGCATTGAGGGATGTGCCGTGATCGTGGCTAGCAAGGCCGCAGGAGGGCAGCAAGCGGCATTGAGTGGGTTGTCGATGAGGTTGTCAGCGGTACTGGCAGACACGCCGTCGTCGAATGCCGGGACAGCAACAGACAATCATTGAGTGTCTGAGGTGACAAGGGACGTTAAGATCGCGTCTACGGGAGCGAAAGGCACGTCGACGATGTCAAGGAAGGTGGCAGCGTCGTTGGATGTGCTGTTTCTAGGGTTCTGCACGGGTACATACCCGTGACGTGCGTGCCAGCCTGAGTGCACGGCCATGTCGTCACGACGTCGTGTCGGACGCGTCGTCGATGTGTCGTGTTGCCGTGCGTCATTGTCCGAGTTGCCGAGTCATCATCGACGTGTTGTTGAGTCAATAGATGTCGTCGACTCGTCGCTCCTACTCGTCCTCCTCGTATTGTCGCCATCACGTTGTCGGTGTCATTGGCATCGTCACCGCGGCATCGCGATCGTTGTTGTCGTCATATCGTCGTGGCGTGATGGCTACCAGCACGGCGCGTCTCCTTGTGTTGTCACGTCCTCGCAATGTGGGGTGGTGCTGCGGGAAAGGGATGAGCGCTGAGCCTTGATTCTTGAGGGAGTGAGGGAGGGAGTGCCCGGAGTGGGGAGGAAGTGGGAAAGGTGGGAACGCATGTCGTCGTCACCGTCCGTCTTCCTCATCCTCGTCGCGCTGCCGCAGTCTCCCGACTCCCTCGTCCTCACCTCACGCCCACCACGCGTTGCATCGTCGCGTCGTCTCGTCATCGTCGAGCCATCGTCGGGTGAGCGTACGAGCGGTGCCTTGAGGACTCCGTGAACGTGGTTTGGTAGTTCCATAGCCTTTGAGACGGAGATGGTCGTCGACTGTTTATTACTGTGCTCGACGCGTCGCCAGTCACACGCATAACATAATCAAGTTTTATTTTATTCTATTCTGTAGTCTCACTATAGTTTTTCTCCATGACATTGAAAGTCCGCTACCCGGACTAAGTCGGACCGGGTGTGGCTGACATTGTTTACAGATGTTTCTTTCCAGCCGCTACAGTTCGAGGAATAAAGTTGGCGGTCTTTGAAAGTGGTCACCGCCACTCGGAAACGTCCGCCACCCTAGTAGACCGACCTCGAACCCTCCTGTAGTGGTGGGTAGGAGCCTGGGCCTTGGCAATCCGGTGCGGCTCTTTCTTCCACGGATCAGCGGAGGTAATAGTTTTTTCATCCGACAAATTCACTGTGCCTCATCAACTTGTTTAGACAGATCGTAAGTAACGTATGCCCTATCAGGCTCGACGGAATATCTCAATATGTATGATGTAAACTGTAGCCCACTCCCAGGTCCAAGGCGCTCACGCCCGGGCCAATGACTCACTGAGGCTCCAGACGACGTACGTGATCTACCCAGACCGACGATTTCGTCGCGACTCTCGACCATTCTGTCACATACATAGAACCTAGAATCGCACCGGTCGCGGACAACAATATACCTGTCTGGATTGGAATCAAGATGGACTGTGAAACACCTTTCGTCTTCCGACACACAGAAAGTATGGTGCACGACCATTCTCAATCTGCCCTGCCCAGACCTGTGCCTGTGCATAACTTTAACCCAGAAGTATTTCGCATGTCACGTGTGTGCACCGGTTGTTCATGTCGTCTTACTGTACTTCCACTTCCGAGTGTGCCGGATTTGCTCCTTTTGTGCCAATCATGATACTCTCGCTCATAATGCATAGCCCCGGGGAACCCCCAGCCAAAATGCACGTTGATGATGCAAAATTCTCTCAATGCATGGATATTTGTATGGTCGCGACGCTATGCGTTATGAGCGAGTGTACTGTACTGACTCCATATTCTCACACATTGGCGTTCTAGATCGGCTACGTTGCACACCCATTTTCATATAACGTTGTCGTCCAAAGCGGTACGTCATCTCCGCCGTCTACCCTGCAACGCGCAATTACTTACACAGGGGAAATCCCAGCAAGGGCTGAGAGATTTATGGACTATCCATGTGTTACTTGAAGCAAATGTATTATCAAACTTGATCACGATGACACCTGGACTCCTTATTTCCGTTCGACTGTATGTTATCTACCATTAGAGCAAGGTACGAAGTTTTGTGATGTTCCTTGGCTCGCTTATTCTCTAAGATGCATGCAAAGACTCCAGAGCCCGTTAATCACTTCCGATGTAACCTCACATTCGGCACATTCACTCCGTTATTGGACTGGCACGCAACGCTCAGCATTATTTGATAGCACTTCGGAGGAAAACCCGTTAGATCCGTCACCTGCGTGTGATATTGTATTGACGCCTCTCGCATTCATAACAGCCTAGACCCACCAATCAGAGGACTCTCATCTATGTACACGATCTGCGTACCGGGACATCTTACGTGAGGGAACGGAAGCAAGCATTTTTTATATCCATGTACCAACAATTGAACATCTTGTCTGCAGTGCCGGCCAGGCCTGGTAGCATGGCCTCGAACAATAACTCACCCCCAGATCCAACTATCGACTCTGTATCCCCGAAAAACGTCTCAGTGTCTTTTGGTACAGGCACAGATAACTTTTTTTTCGTGTTCTGTGACCTCCGATTTCCCCCGAGATTGCCGATATAGCCCCATCACTTCCCAAACCGGTTATCGACACAAGGCTCATTTTTATGTTGCCCGTAACTTCTACAGGTCTTTGACTGTATTGCACATTGTACTGAGGCCTTACAGGGTGAGTAACAAATATCAGCGTATGTGATTAGCTTATCGGTGCAGTCTGGTCGGGGTTCATGGTGGTTGCAATCGATGCCAACCGGCCACCAGCCTGCCAGTATCTTACAGATGACAGGGACGAGAAGGCAGACAATGTAGATTTGTGGGCCGCCTCGCGGTGGGAACTGTCATCGCGCCCATGCCACACTTGACTCAATGGTATCGATTGGTGCCACGAATCATGTGAAACTTCCGTGGATTATTCCACTCTTTTCCTCGAATCTCATGTCCCTCCAGGGCAAGGGCGCATTCTCCGAGTCCAGGTTTGCATCAGTGTACTCAAGATCGAGGTATAAAAACCTCCTGGCTCATCTTGAACTCCCCAAGCACTCCAGTACACGAGTTCTTACAACAGCTTTCATATCCCTGCTACAATGCGTTTCTTCGCCATCGCCTCTCTCTTCGCCGCCGCGGTCAGCGTGTTTGCTTCTCCGGTCGTCGAACGCACGGCCCCCCAGTCGGTAGCTGTCGTTCTGGCTGGGCTTACCAGTACCGTCACACCTCTCACTCAGCAACTGCGTGAGTAGCATGCACGTTCTCATTTTTGTTGGCTTGCTGACGATCATGCAGTCTATGCCAACTCCGGAAACGCGACCCAGGCTATCCTGACCCCCATCATTGGTGAAATCAGCTCAGCTCTGAATGGTGCGATTGGAGAATTGGGCTTGCTTGTTGGACAGTCCCTCGAGGTCATCATGGTTGATGTGGACGGCGTCACCATCCTTACGGCGTCTGAAATTGCCACTCTTCTCTATGTTGTTGTCAGCGTGCGTCTCCTGTTGTCTACTGTGAAGTAGTTCAAGAACTCACATGACTACCATGCAACAGCTCGTCTTGACGGCTTCGCACGCGGTCCTTCTCGTTGTCGACGCAGCCATCTACCCTATCATATTCGCTTTGTTGAGTGTACTCGGGCAAGTACTACTCCATATTTGCGGTATAAGAATCTCTGACAAGCGTCCGATTTGATAGGGAAGTGGTCTTCAGCTTGATGTCCATCCTGCTCAGCTTGGTCATTGGACTGCTCAGTCCCTTGTTGATCTTGATCTCGCCTATTGAGTCCATCATCACTGGCCTGGGTCTCACCACCCTTCTCAGCAAGCTGCTCGGTGGCTTGTTGTAAGTTGGCTAGGAAGTTCATACTCATGCTGGTGCACGTTCCGCTGAGTATGAGAAAGGAGTGAGAGGAATGGGTTTTGGAATTTGGCTCTCAATTTCCGCATTGCTGTGATCTTTATTCAGCGCGTTTGCACCTGTCATCAGAATACATTTTCACAAGTGCAAGTTGAAGAAAACCCCCTCTTACTGAGTTTCGAAACTTTTTTGTACATCAAAAGATATTCTGTAGTTTTATTCACGTTGGTGTCTAGAAATTGAATCAATATGTTTGGCGAGCTATAGCCTATGGTATTGAGTGTCTCTATGACATGTGGCCTTCGCATTCGCATGCACCTGCTCACCCTTGTATCATTCTCTTTATTTCGATGGCGTAGTTCTCCCTACGTTTGCCAACGTCAAAATTTTGGTCTGATGGGTTTGGTTTGCAAGTTCAAGTTCGAAGGTCTACCGCGGGTAGCACCTGCTACCGCGAAATAGGCATCCTTCCGTCGAAATGTCACTCCGTGTAGGATCACAAACGAGTAAATAACCACCGCACAATCCTACTGCCAATCTCGTCGTGCATTGGTTGGCGTTGTGGCGACTATCGGGCCGATCGCGGCGCAAGGGACCCGGTATTGCCATCACGTGAATATGAGCCAATCAAAACCAACTGTGCGTACAGCTTTCTCCCAATTTTCGACAAACCTGGTCACCACCAGGGATAACAATGAAGAAGGCTTGTGTGAGAATTGGATTGCCCTCGTAGCGCGGTTAGTGGGATCTAGCGCTTGTTGGTAGTAGACGAATGCGATGGACGTAAACAACAAAAATGCGTGATGACCTTGAGTCATGACTGAGACTCCGAAAACGATCTACATGCAACGCGCACGAAGATCACATATATTTTGACGAAGGTAAATTGTTGCTGGAAACAACCGCGATGGGTCAGACGGAGAAGGACTGAATGTGTCAGTATTTACCACGTTCCTGGCAGAGGGGCAAGTCCAGAGCGCCGTGTCGCTCGACTTGTCGTAGGCATAGCAGTAAGAGTAACTCTCTGATATGCAGCACGTTACAGTCAAACTGAGACTGATCACAACTCACTTTCATGGTCCGAGGTGAACGTTGACGTTGAATGTTGAGCTAGTGATGTTCGACTGCGAAATTACATATTGTCAGTCTAGTGTACGCGCGTAACGAAGACACGACACAAAGACAGAGACATACATCCATATCCACGTCTGCACGATACGCAGTTGCAGGAGACGCAATAGCAAAAAAAATGCCCTCGCGAAGAGGGCCGTTGAGGAAAAAATTCCACGACAGTCCGAGAGTAGTCTGAATCGAGTTCCCGGCCAACGAAAACCGGGAGCCACAAAGCGAACTAAAGGATGGACATCCTGCAACAGCAACAAGTTGGCTGGTCTCCTCATACAGCATACAACAATCTTCCCCTCTAGTTGCATCGCTGGCAAAACCAACGGATCGTGATTCTTTTGAGGGGCTTTTCAAACTGGATTTTGTCGCAGCGAACTGCAGTCCAGGGAACCAGTCAAAGCGTAATCACGCTTGGAGCGCCACCAGATGGCCTCTCCGTCAAGATCAGCCGTCAAACGCACCGATCGAGCAGTACGGTCTCCGTACAGATGCGGACCTGCCGCAGGGGGAACCACGATCTGCGTCCAAAGGACACAATTGCCGCGATAGAGAGCACCAACTTGTACAGGAATGCCCATCCAGTCACCGCGACGCTTTTCAAAGTCAACTGGCAGTTGGCGACTGCTTCTCTGGTACGTCGCTCAGTCCGTTAAGACTGATCCCAGCAAGGGATGATCATGGGTGACAGGAATACTCAGACCTTCCCGCTCAGAAATAAAGACACACGCAAGATGTGTCTTGTACGTGCTGAGCCACGCAGCCTTCGAGCTGTCGCAAGTGAAAGAGAGAAGAACAGCCACAGCCTCTTTATAAACTCTGTCTTCGGCAGATGCCGCGACCCGCCCAACTTGTGAACATGAATCACTTACAACCAGTTGTCATGAGCTTGGTCGCCATCAATACAACCCACCTCGGACGAATCTGAAAAAACAATCATCATAATCAGAACACAAACCCATAGTACCTCACCGGCCGACAACAATACCTACTTCTTCAATGCCAACTTCAAGCATTCTCCCATCTCTTAGCGCTGAATCATGCCATCATCTCTCTCAGCCGCCCTTCATCCACCCTCGGCACAAACTCCACCTCAAACGGCTTCGGACAGAATATGATTACATCCGGAACCACCCTCGCATACGCATTGATTGGTACCATAAATACTAACTAGATAGGAAGCCGCAGCATACACACACTTCCGTCACGACTCACGACGTTCCAGGTACGACCCTATTTTCTTGGTCTCTCCTTCGTATGATACTTATATATTCAGGTTTCAAGCCAGCGGCACGGTATAGCTGTCCCGCCTGCCTCGTTGGCAGAATTCACGCTCGGTTCTGGTGGCATCGACGGTCGACTACTATGATGGTCCGTTCTCTTGGACGCTGTGCCTCTCCAACGCTAATCGTCTGTGGTAGTTTCCCTCGTGATTTAATTGAGACTAGATTCAGGGTTTCGTGCGTTGCAACTAGTGACGTCATTCACTTGCTCCCAGTCTTCGCTTTCCGCACACCCTTCATGTGTTTTAGTTCCTCACGAGCATGTTCTTCAGGGGACGATCTGGTTAACTGCCAGTTGACTACCAGCAACAAGACCGAATTGATATGCACACGATTAACTGGAGTCAAAATTACACACTATCATACAACTACGTTGACAAACGTGATCACTAATCGGAAGGGGCGCGGGCACTACCCTGTGCGGCAGCCTTGCCGCCCGTCTCACGGAGCTCGCCTCTTTCGTGCCTCTCTTGATCGTTCATGATCTTGCCAATCATCTGGGAAAAAATGTCAGGCAGCGGGTCGACGCGACTGCGGACGACGACGCCCACCTTTTCCGTCTTGCCAATGATCTTGTCGCCCATGGTGGCGTGTCCTTGGGGGAGGCTGGATTGACCGCCCAGTGCAACGCCGCCTGTTTAAAAGTAGTTTCATAATACAAGTCAGCCGCCTGGCTCACGGATAGCGCGACAAGGGTTCGTACCTTCTAGAGCAGGGCGAACGTCCAGGGGGCGTTCAGAGTTAAACGCATTACTCCCCTGTTTGCGCGAGGTGTCCTGGCGGCGTTCAGAGTTGAACCCGTTACTCCCCTGCTTGCGCGGGATGTCCTGGGCTTCGGAGCGCTGAGGGAGCGTGGTGTGAGTACACCGGGGCGAAGACACTGTTTCTGCGGTGGTTTCTACCGCTGGGGGAGGCGGGCAGGGTTCGTCGCGACGAGAGGTAACATTGGGGACGTCGTTGGCAGAAGTGTACGACTCAGACATGGTAGTTCTAAGCTGAGCTGAGTGGGATTAAATTGGAGCACCGTGGTTCGTATCTATAGGTGCTGGTTATTTCGAGTGATGTCATTGCAGTATTGAGTGCTAGATCTGCAACCCGGAATGACGTCAGTAGGCGGGTGAACGTTAATTAGTGAGTAAGCTTGAGCGCTACCGCTGCCAAGTCTGAAATGCAATGATGCAACTCGTCGAAGGGCAATTCAAATACGGCCCTGGATGGACTCCACACGAGATCCGAAAAGAAAAAGTCGGCAAAATTTGCTGTGGTCGCAGCACTGAGAGGATCGGTACTATGTAGTTCCAAATAAAATCATGAAATACAGGATGGCACGCCGTCCGATCGAGTGCGTGCACGCACATCGCTGGCAAGAACCTGGCCGCCAAGCCCTTTATATCTATTCTACCCAAGATGCACAGGAAAGGGACG
>JBBPQC010000595.1:0-16902 GCA_038092295.1 Leccinum arenicola
TGTACGCATAGGGGCTGCTCTGGGTCCCGCGTCCAGGAACGGCATAAAGCTGTGAGTTAACACCTTGGGATCATGACTTCTTTTTCTAGAGCTGCCTCGTTTTCACTCAGTTCAGTGACAGGTTGTTGGATTCGAATCATTTGTCGACGTCCTGTGGCCATGTGGCCTCCTAAGCATGCGCCGCGATCACGGCAACGGGCCTATGAGCGGCGTTCCACTGCTCTAGGGTGCAGGCATTTAACCTCTTTTAGTGGTTTTTAATGACCATCGAGACATTTAGGTCAATCAGGTTAGAATCAGACACCGGGGCGCCAGATCTGAGGCTGCTATTCTCTTGGCCAATATAAAATCGCTCCACAGAGGAAGCACTTTAATTATTGCATTGCCTTCCCACCTACTAATTGCTACGGCAGCCAACCGCGTGGTGGAAAATTCTACATAGAACATGCCATTCTGGAAATAGAAGCGGGGATAAAGTCGATAAGCACCCACGGGCCCAGCAGGAGGTGCGGATCTGATGATCAACTAATAGTAATTACTAATACCCACGCTCCCATGAAGGAAGGTCAACTTCGAGTTGGAGCCGGATATCCACCGTGAATGGTGCCTTGAAATTCGAGAACGCCGGCGGATATGATGAAATTGGGTGGATATGATCAAAGATAAAAGTCGGAGGGTAACAGTACGTCTGGTCACGGTGGTCCAACGATTCCCTTCCCGTGACTGTCCGCCGCCATCTGATGGATTCACCGTCTCACTCATCGTCTTCTGAAGAGGACGTCGACTCTGAATCCGACGATTCCGAACCAGCTATTACAATCAACCATCCCGAACCAGCCATCACAATCAACCATCCTGAACCTGAGTCGTATGAGACGTGGTCGAATCCAGCCACGCTCGTCGTTAACCGGCTCGATGTCGCGCACGCACTGGACATGCACTTCATGCCAGTGGATACGTTACCGCCCAACAGATACATACGTGACTATTCTACGTATCCAAGTAAATATTCTCTTTTTCGAAATACCTATACTAATACTTGACGTGACAGTAAGAATTCTCTCTACCGTAAACGACATAACCATAGAGTGGATGGGCGTTGCCGCCGAAACAATGGTTCTGCTGTCCTACAGAGTTCTCACTGATACAGGTTCACTCATGCGACTCAGTAACGACTTCCTTCTTACCGAGGCGGAGGTCGATGACGCCCTCGACGCTGTTCTGGCCCATCGGGCATCGCAATCGGCGCCAAGGCACGGTGCGTGACACCTAATTCACCTCGAATTTAATATTCATCTATTTGTTCTAGTTCTGGCACCCGCGCAGCACGTGAGAAGCGTCCTCGATCACGCACTGCGTGGCCTGTTAATGGACGAGGCAAGTCTCACCCAGGTTGGGCCATTCATTACATTTACTTACTCGCCTCGTTTCCTAGTTTCAGGGCGTCGGATACAGCTTCTTGTGCAAAGTGCGCGCCGTCGTTCACGCGTTCCTGGCCGCCTCAATCGGCTCGCGGAGGGATCTCGCGCTCTGGCTTGTTTCCCACCAGCGCGTTCGCTCAACCGGGCTGGCGGAACCGACGGCTTGGGACGACTGGCACGACTTTTCGCTCGGTGAAACCAACTTTTTTGAAACTCCGCTCGCACGGGAGTTCTTGAGGCAAACGCTGGAGGACTCTTCTTCCGACCTTTGGCTTGGGGTGCTTGAAGATGCTCCACCACTCCCTGCAGATCCCTTCCTTTCATCCACTCTTTCGTCTGACTCGGAAAAGGTCGTGTTCGTGTTGTCTTGGGTGAATTTTCTAACGATCGCATGCTGCCACTTGTTCTAATCCCTTGTCCCTGTAGCTCAGTTTCGAAATTTCTAGGTATGCTTCTGCGGATGAAACCATATCTCAACCGCCCACACGCAACGATATCCGCCAAGTCGCTTATGAATACGGGCGGATCACAAATCTTTTTACTCTCATGCGTTTGGATGGTGATAACGTCGAGCGAAGGCGTAGTCTTACGGAGTAGACCCATTTATCTAACGGCTTCTGATCTGAGCGGGCATTACTGTATCTTTGTTGTCGTCAATCGTTTTGAATGAACATCTCGTTTTCGTGAATCGTGATCGCAGCGACGCCCGGAAGCGCCAATCCCCGACTCCCCCACACACCGTGCCGTCTGGACCTCAATACAGCAGTCATTCGACGATCTCAATTTCGAAGGATAAGCTGGGAGTAAGGGATGCACTTTTTTAGGTAACAACGTCACACAATGTGACTAGTAGTCACAACATCAGTATATATATTCGAGTGTGCAAATCCTTGATTTGGTACTTTTCGCCGCGCGTAACACTACGCTGCCGATATGCCTTACGTCATCAAGAAACAAGAAACAATCCGTCCGAGCACCACACCAACTCCCGGAAAGATAGCCTCAGACAGAAGCATATTGGAGTGCGCGTATTCTGAATTCGATGAAGGCTTTGAAGGCTTGGAGGAGGATATTAGTGCCATGAGACAGGTAGTTTTAGATTCTTATGCTAAACGACAAGGCATCTGCAAACCTGGGGTAGGAGTTTCTAAAGTATTATTATGTTCATTGTTCTAACGAACTTGTATGATTGTAGATACTATCGGGAAATACATCCCACGGATCAAATCCGCTGACGATGAAATTTATTGATGCGTTATTGAGGAAAAGGACATGCACGGTGGCACTCGCCGAAGCTGAGCAATCATGCCATGAATGGGAGTATATGCTACGTCATTTTGTTGGGGATAGTGCAGTTCAGTATGCCATTCAGGCGAATCCGACCAATACCGAAGGGGACACGATCAAGGGGCGGTACACTGCGGCAGTCGCTAACATCAGGTGGAGACAATTTTATGTGCCAACGCAGGGACGCCTTGGCGCGGACTGCGCAATTGTAAGACGTTTTAATATCATGAGTAACTTAAACATTGAACGCATGTGCAGGCAGCTAAATGAGTGTCCTCTTCAGGAATTCTTTGTGCAACGCCGAACACTATACGATTGTTGTACGATGTCTGTACGATGTGTTGTCATCATGCCATATTTTCTCCATTTCACGCGATCCTCACCCGCTTGTGCACTTGTTACTGTAACGTTCCGGAATTTGGCTGTACCTTTTCTTCGTTTCTTCGTGGTCACTCTGGGAATAGAGAGTCTCTTCTTCTGTCAGAAGAATATACAGTGTCGTCGTAGTCAGTCAAGTGCTTGGCAACGAGCTTTCTCGTTCCACTCATCCGGCCCGTAGCGTTGCCGCAGAGGTGAAGTAGCTTCGAAGTGAATGAAGTTCACTTCGCGTCGGAGGTCACACTTCGCTGCAACCGAATTGGGAAGGAAGTGAGTTCATTCAGCTCGGGAGGCAAGGTGAACTGTAGTCTGTACGTGGTACACTACCAGTTACTTGCGAACGCAGTCGAAAACGAGAGAATTATAGTCTATACTGATTACAGCTGTTTGCGTAAGCCTTGACAAAACGAAAAACCTGGGTCCGTTTCCAAGTCCGGGTGGTGAATCTGCCGGCGCAGGTTCTAGCAGAGAAGACATTGTCCTGCATGAAGAGAATGCCGCTACCGTGACGGAGAGTCAATCTGACCTGGAGATTCTGAGTGAAGTCCTCCATCAAAGCAGTAAGCATATACGAGTAAATGAATCAGCATCTGCATATTCACATTTGATCTAGTATCTAACAATGACTCGAACGACTCAAAGTTTACCTTCGTCAACATGAAGCCGCATATGTTTCACTCCCGCCGGAACCCTGGTCCATCGGCCGAGCGCAAAAGAAAACGAGAGGACTCTATCGAGATCTCTGACTCAGAGGATGAACACGATCGAAGCCCAAAAAGAACCCATGTCTCTGATTCTCAGCCTCGCCAAAACTCTACGAGTGCCGAGGGAAAGGCTGCTATCCGTGCAAAACTAAAGATGAGTCGGACACGCACAAAAGAAGAGAAAAGGACAGCCACCGACACTACCAAGGGGAAGGGACGCGCACATCGGGTGGACAAGATTGAGGAGGAACAAGAAATGATACGAAGAAATTGCCCCGACGCTTTACTGTCCACGTTCAGGTATGGACTTCAATCGTCGAGAAGAAGGCAGGGAGCTCCAAATCGAAGCATGTCGACATTGTTACCAAGGGTCCATTCAAGACCGATACTGCCTCCAAATTCTTTCCTTCCAGGAACAGGTGGCAAAGACGTTACCCTGCCGTTTATTATCTCTACTACCAGCTACGAAATTCGAGTGGAAATCCGAATCTCAACCTCAGAGCGCACCGCGAAAGAGAGTTTCTGACGAAGCTGGTTACGATGTGCTACTCTATGCCATAGATATCGCGGTGAGAACGGTGCGGGTGATTTTACGAGCGCATCCGGTGACAGGGTTGGGGTCCGCCGCGCATCAATTTACTTCATTTCCCTTTTGGGCGGACGCGAGTCGCGATTTTTTTTTTCGTTTTGTCAAGGCTTACGCAAACAGCTGTAATAATCACTTAAATTTTTCTGATTATCTATAGGAAAGTTCCGGGACACTTCGTTTCTTTTTTCTTTTTTTTTTTGGACAAGCGTGATTATTGCGTAGCAACTGACAAGTCTATGTCCTAGACACTTCGTTTCACCTCCCGAAGTGGACGCTTCAGTATCGAAGTGCAGCAAAAATACACCTCCCTTCAAGTTCACTTCAATTCACTTCACGGCAACGCTACATCCGGGAATGAGTGGAGATCAGACGTTCACACGAACGTGTGTATGTGGCAGAACCTTCACCGTCTTGGGCGCTTTCACTCGCCACGAAAAAGAATGTCGTACAGGTAAAAAACGACTCTCCGAAGCCCTTACCAGGGCAAAAGAAGTCTTTCGTACCAAGCGAGCTCGCTATAGTGGAGGGGCAGCCAGCCCGACACGGGCTTTAGAGCACTTCGACTCAAACCAATTTCCGAATGCGTTCAGTACTGGATCTCTCGGGGACCCGTCCTCATCTGAATCACAACAGGTTAGTAAATGCTCCTTCACTCATTTCTATTTGATGAACGACTTCGCTTCCAATAACCAGACGACGTTACCACAGGAGCAAACATCAGCTGGTGACAAAGTACCCTTGGTACAGCGAAAGATGCGACGCCCATTTCTACGCTTTCAAGACATACTTCCAGAACACCTGGCGCCGCTTCCACCGGCTGAGTTATTATCCAATTCACAAACAGGTTTAGCACAAGGCGCAAATAACTCCCCATCCTCGACTCGACTCGACTCGACTGGTTCCGTTGGGCAACTCGCTCGTTCCCTCTACACCTCGACACGCAGGCTGTTCAAGACACAAATCAACAAATTTGGGTTACTACGCATATACGACACGGACACGCCTCCTCGTCACGACCCGGAAGATCCATATTCGGTCGAGCATTCACCTTGCGTTGGTTTGGGTACATCGTATGACACCTCTCATAACCCGTACTACCCTTATCCAAACGAGGCTTCTATGCTCCTCGGGCATTGGTATTGGAATCAAGGGGCGCAAAAGTCGAAGGAAGGTTTCAGGAACCTACTGGATATCGTGGGAGACCCTACTTTCTCTCCCGATATTGTATCACGCACTCCGTGGAATTCCATAGACGAGCAGCTAGGGCACAATGAGTTCGATGGTGATGCTCCGGAATGGTTGAGAGAGGACCATGGTTGGAAATGTTCCTCTGTTGTGGTCTCAGCGCCGTTTCACGGTCAGTCGAGATATCCGGGCCCGAAGGACTATATTATCGACGCTTTTTATCATCGTTCTATTGTCTCAATCATCAGGGAAAGGGTTACGAATCCGACGCAGGCGTCGCTATTTCACTTCGAACCATATGAACTACGATGGCACCCACCTCACCGGGACCATGATGTCAGAGTCCACGGTGAATTATTTACATCCTCTGCATTCCTCGAGGCAAATCGAGCGGTTCAAGACTTGCCCCCGGAGCCCGGCTGTGACCTTCCCCGAGTCGTCGCAGCGCTTATGTTCTGGTCCGACGCAACCCAACTGACTGCCTTCGGCGATGCAAAACTCTGGCCACTTTATGTCTATTTTGGCAATGAGTCAAAGTATCGAAGATCTCAACCCTCCAGCAATCTCTGTTCTCATGTGGCGTATTTCCAGGCAGTAAGTACTCAGTTGTTCACTATGTCACAGATTTTCTGATTCTTTTTCTAGCTACCGGATGAGTTCAAGGATTTCCTGGCGGAAAACTTGGGTGATAGAGGTGCCAGTGATGCACTTCATTCCCACTGCCAGAGAGAGCTCTTCCACGAACAGTGGAAGATACTCCTCGATGAGGAATTCATGAAGGCGTATCAACACGGGATCGTCATCTTGTGCTGCGATGGCGTCAAGCGGCGGTTCTATCCACGGATAGTCACATATTCCGCCGATTATCCTGAAAAGTTCATTCTATGTCCGCGTTTGCTAAATTATTACTGACTTGCTGGTTTGCACAGGGTCTTGATTGCATCCATACGCAACCTCGGAACCTGTCCGTGTCCACGCTGTACAATCCCTATGAAGAATGTCCCCGCCGTCGCCACCCAACAGGACATGCATCAACGACAAATATTGGCCCGGGTTGATGACGACAATCGACGGAACAAAATCGTAAACGCACGCAGGCTTATCTACGAAAAAAACTACGCTGTCACCTCTTTACAAGTTCAAAAACTTCTCAAGGACGAGTCTTTGGTACCCACCATGGTAGGCGTTGGTCTGACAGGAATTTGATTGTTCGTGCTTATCAGTGCAGAACGCCTTCTCAGAAAGGCTCTGTGCTTTTGGTTTCAATCTCTTTGCTATGCTTGTGGTCGATTTGTTACATGAATTCGAGCTTGGAATCTGGAAGGCGATTTTGACTCATCTTCTACGCATGCTCGAGAGTTTGAAGGGTAACATCGTGCGCGAGCTCGATCGAAGGCAGGTGTTTTTTTAACTATGACCCACTTTCATACTCATCAACTGATCTATGTATTGTCTACAGATATCGTCAGGTCCCTACGTTCGGACAAGATACGATACGACGTTTCTCGAGGAACGTGTCAGAGATGAGGAGGATTGCAGCACGTGACTTCGAAGACATCCTCCAGGTGCGTAGCTACACAGTAGTTGTTATGTACAATACTGCTGAATTGACTTACAACAGTGTTCTCTCCCTGTATTCGAGGGCTTATTACCTGAGCCCCACAATGCAGCTGTCTTGAAGCTTCTCGCCCTCCTGTGTCATTGGCACGGACTTGCTAAACTAAGAATGCACACAGATGAGACCCTTCAAGTAATGGATTCTGTCACCCAAGCATTGGGAGACGCCATACGTGCTTTCGAGACGAACACCTGCCCCGCGTTTAACACCAAAGAACTCAGACGCGAGGCTGATGGCCGCCACCGTAGGGAGGCTCGGGCTCGCTCTCAGCGCGAAGTGGCGGGATCCGCTGTCACCGTACAATCACGCAAGCCAAAATCCCTCAACCTTCGCACTTACAAACTTCATGCGCTTGGTGACTACACGGCTTCCATCAGGTGCTATGGGACAACGGATTCTTACTCAACACAACCAGTCTGTCTATTTTTATCTAGGTGCATCAATTCAGTTTTAACCTTTCCTTCAGGGCGAACGAGAACACAGAGTTGGGAAAGGGAGGTACACACGTACTAGCAAAAAGGACTTCATTCGTCAGCTGACTCGGATCGAGCGACGACAAGCAAGGATACGGCGAGTTTACGAGTCCCAAAATGGCAGTAGTCTACCGGAATCTGTCCCAAACAACTTGGACAGTCGCTATAACATTGGACAGTCACAACACCAACCGATCGAACTTCACGATTTCTCCAGCCGAAATGCAGGTGATCCAGCAATGACGGTATGGATATCATACTCTAGTACAATTATGGTTTTGACTAAACGAATCATAATTTAAAGGACTTCATCTCGAAATTAAAGTCCCACCTCCTTCCTCGCATTCGGTCAATTCATATGGATTCCGCGGAAGCGATTGCTGATTATGTGCTTCCGGGACTAGATAACAACTACAACGGACGGCCGGCCACCTTCAACCATGTAATACTGAAAGGCAATCGCATCTACCGGCACAGTATCATTCGCATCAACTATACTACGTATGATGTCCGCCGCGGACAGGACAGTTTCAACCCTAGCGGCAGCAAACGTGATATAATGCTGCTGGCTGGACAATCCGCAGATGACACGGACTCCGAAGCGGTCTCGCATCGCTTTCGTTACGCTCGCATTGTCGGGATCTATCATGTAAATGTCCAGTACGTCGGCCCGGGACTCAAAGACTACAACCCTCGTCGATTGGATGTCTTACATGTGCGGTGGTTTCAACTGGTGCTACCTGATCCCCGACAGGATGGGGTCGAGCTCAGTATGTTGCGATTTGTTTCATTAAATGAAGACCATGCATTTGGTTTCGTGGACCCCGCGGAAGTATTGAGAGGATGTCATGTTATACCCGCTTTTGCAAAAGGAAAACGACAACCAGATGATCCAGCTATTTCCTGTTCAAGAAAAGATCTTGATAATTGGAGGTACTACTATGTTAACAGGTATGATACAGATGGATGACTGTCTGTGTTTGTTCCTAACCGGCGTCACGGTGCAAAGATTCGCGGACCGGGATATCTTGATGAGACACCATTGGGGCCTTGGCGTCGGGCACACCTACTCCCATGTTCGCGACAGTGCAACGGATTCAGTCGAGTCAACGGAGGAACGCTTGCACGCTTTTACTGAACCCTCATCCACATACATGCATCGCGATTCCATAATCTCTCACACTCCTCTCGGCGGATTTGATGACCTGAACAACAACTTCTCGCCTTCTGATCTTGACTGGGAGAATGGTGACTGCACTGCGCCAGACTATGACACAGAAGATGTGGAGCCTGAGGACACTCGCTTGGGCTGTCAAAATTCGTCTCCCCGTGGTTTCGATGACCTTGACCCCAGCTTCTTGCTCGGTGATCAGGAAGTTCTGGAATGGGAAGCGACTCCAAGCGAAGAAAGCGAGCGCGACGAGGAGTCCGATGATGATTCGGACGCATCCACCGATACATACGAGATGTATAATTAGGATGATAATGGGGAGCAATAGACAACATGCTGCGGCATCATCAGGTGTGCTGTATACGTAGTATATTATATTTTGTGTAAATGAGGTTTCCTTATGCCAAGTTTCTTTGCCACATCGCATCCCAAACTTTCGGGCCTCTGGCGTTTCGATCATGCCTCCAAAATTCTACGAGGAGGTCTCCCAATCTCAACCAAAGCAAAAGCAAACTTCAGCGCAAACGGTGGCCGCATCCTAGTCCAATGGCCACGACGCCGCGACAGCCAATGCGCCCAACGACCAACCGAAACGGGTGCTGCCCACTTCCCGCCACGCGTTCCAGACAGGCTGCGCTTTTCCACACGGAACGTCGCCGGGCTGACGTTGTCTCCACGTTAACGTCGTGAGGTTGATCTTTTTTACACATCCAGACATTGCATCCCATATCACGCGTTGCGCTTGGCCCGCCCCTACGCCCGCTCCAGACCCTGCCTACGCCGCCAACGCATCCTTCACAGCGTGAGGACGCCACGCAACGACGGTACATGCCCCCTCCCGACGTCACGTCACGACGACCAGCACCATGCCACGACAACGACGTGGCGTATCCGCCTCGGCTCGCCCTCTCCCTCCCTGTGTCATCTCGTCGAACTGTATACGGTCGCAGAAATCGCCATATGCTATCGACAATAGAAATGCACAGCATCCCGGAACGAAATCTAGATCGCAACCTCAATGTCGATCTTACGCAAGGTCGACAGAAGTACGCACCATTCATTGTCGACCACGCACTGCGACGGAGCGATAGAAAGAACACCTCACGACCCTCACTACACGCGAGACACGATCTCCCCATGCACCATCGCAAACCACCCGTCTTCCCGCTTCGCCCACTCTCTCCACCCCCTCGCAATCCTCTCCAAGCCCTCATGATCCGTAAACCCCATCTCCACCGCCCTTGCCGCAAACGCCGAAGTCATCGTCCGATCCGCCCACATCCTACCCCACCACACCCGTTCCTCCGGTGTACTAAAACACCACGTACTCGCGCTTGCCCCGACTTCCCCTCGCTCGAATCCAGGTATGTCACACTGCATTCTCTATATAATAAGCGCTCTATGTCTCCTGCGATGACGTTGTGCTCATAATTCATAGGTTTGTGACGCTGACAGCCGTCATGGAGGTGACGTATGGGGCGGTCGTAGCGATGATGCATCGAGTGTCGGAAATCTCTGTCAGTGTCCGCCTTGTGCACCACGTTCCCGATCGGTGAGTAGAATTGATCCGGTCTAGGCTTTTCCCGTTCAATTCATTGACAATGTGAATGATGCAGTGAAGGCTTTACCTTCGTGGTTCCAAGGCATGGGGCTCAAGTCTGTGGACGCCGAGTGCCAGGTGTCTGAACGGGTAAATCCATCATACGAATGGGTCAAACAACGCGTCGTATATCCCGAAATTATTAGCGATCGCGTGTGTGCGTGGTTAATGGGGAATACTTGCACGTACACCGTAATTCAACAACCCCTACAGTGCACCCCTTTTATCCAATATCCTTCCCCATCTTCAAACGCTCGTCAATTTCATTGCGAATACCCTCCCAAAGCCAGTGCTCATTGCGCTATTTTACCGACTGGCCATTCTTCAATTTGCCTCTCGTATACTTCCTACGATCGGTGCAGATGCATGGGAGTCTGAAGACTCGGCAATTGATAGCTGGGATGGAAGACCTGTATGAGCCCTGAATCTCGCATCCGTGCACAGCTGACTGTTGAAATGCCTGGTAGACATCGACTTTGACACGTTTCCTGCTGACATACCGCCAGCTAATATTCGTCATGGTGTACTCACATTTGCTGCGTGCGTCCCTCATTTCCTCTTTATTCCAAGGCTAATGTTTCGAAACGTCTCCAGTTTTGGACCCTGCATCCCAAGTGTGGTGGCGTTGGGCAAATGTCATGTTTACCCTACTACTGTGGTCTGTAGAGCTCGTCGTTAGCCCCGACGGCGATGACGTGAACACAAAGTGGAAAGTGGAATAAATTGATCAGGTGATGCCTCATGGCCAGCGTTACTCTCCAAACAACATATCTTCCCCTCCCGATCAACAGTTATTTGCTTTCCATTCCGCCTCTTCATCCCTCATTCCTTCATAGTACTCCCTCTTCCAAATCTGTGCCTTGTCCTTCACGTCCTCGAGTATGCGCTCGCATGCCACGAAAGCTTCCTTGCGGTGAGGCGACGATACCGCAATGACTATTGATGGTTCGCCGACTGGAACGATTCCTAGGCGATGGTGGACGGTGCAGGATATGAGCGAGGGGGATGTTGTGAGAGTGCGGTTGGCATGTTGATCGAGACGCTGCTTGATGAGCGCTTGAGCATCCTGGAGGATTTGCACCATCGTTTTAATGGCCAGCTCGCTGTACGCTTGGTATTCTAAACGTGTCACCACTCTGCCTGTCGTTTTATATTAATGATGACCTCGATGGACTGTTACCATGCGGTTGTACCTTTGAAGGAGTTGCGGGTGGTACCAATGAAGACGGCTGTCGCACCAGCACTGTCTTCCCTCACCGAACGCATGATTCCATCTACATCGAGGGGCTCGTAGGTCAAGATACACGTGCCTCGCTCCCATTCCTCTCTCGCTGCGACCGATGCTGTCTGGGTAAGACATTGAGAGATATCAGCGATAAACGTCTACGTAAATTGTTTGTCAGTCTCGCCGTACATAACTTGAACCCTTCGTCCTCGTTTTGACTTTCTACTCCAAGCTGACCTGCACTAGCACTGGGCCACATGCTCGCAACAGGCTATCGCCGTACGCCCATAATTGCCGAGCATATATCTCGGTCTACTCGACGCCGTCTGCTCTCTCTCCCTCACTGACGAAGGTAGCGCTGCACCTTCCATGGTCGCGGATGCCATCGTACACCATCGTCTGGACGACAAGCAAGAGCTTGTACAAGCCGTCGAAGAATCTGCGGGCACACTATGCAGGTAATGACATACTTTTTTATTGGCTCTCGGTTAACTCCTCGAGGTCAGCTGCGATGGAGACTGTTTGTCTTGCTTGTCCTTTGATTGGTCATGGCCTGACTTTCGAGCAGACGAGCGCAACGATTGTCATATTTGTCTATCTCATGATCAACCACCCAATCTGGGTGTTCAGCATCGTGCACGGGCTGTGTCACATTGACCGCGTCGTCGGGCGGGAGCGACTGCCCGACTTCGACGACCGGGCATCGTTGCCGTGGAGGCTCTATTGCGCGAGACGATGAGATGGCATCCCTGTTCCGCCTATAGGTGTGCTCATTTCGACTGTCTACACTTGGATTCCGTTGACATGTTCTAGGTCTTCCACATACCCCCACCGAAGACGATGTCTATCGGAGGCATCAAAGTCGGACGTCGAGCATACACGTACGATGAATACGGAACACACGTGCAGGTCGATGTTGCGGAACGAAGGCAGGTCTGAGATGTTTATGCCCGTGCGATTTTTGCGGGAGGACGGTACGCTAAACGACGACAAGCTCCCCTGGGTATTTGGATTCGGTCGTCGAGTCTGGTGCGTTATTGGCCGTTCGTGCTGTTCGTGTTTCTGATGCGGTGCACACAGTCCAGGCAGAAACATTGCGGAAATATCGCTGTGGTCTGCTGTAGCGTATACATTGGCGGTCACGGTGTTCAGGATCCAGAAGACGGAGGGATCCGATAGTGTGAAGTGGACGACGGGATTGGTGAGGTGCGTTAAAGGCATCTGCACGCAACGGAAAGATACTGAAGTAGACAATTATGTATGGCATGTCCATGTCAGCCTCGATTAGTCGGAGCATCCTGAAGCAAGTTGCCCGTCTGGACGAACTCGCGACGGGACTCAAACGTTTCGCCTCGAACGACTCACACTCGACAGTCTGCTTCTTTTGCGTTATTTTTACTACTTCCTCTTTCCTTTTCAGACCGTGCGCGCGTTTTTGTTGAACGTTTAAATTAGTAGGGTTCCCAAGTCTTTACATATGCTAATATATTCGGTCGTTTCCCAATGACAGCAAGTAGCTCGCTGACGAACCCACGGACTCGAAAAGCCTTCCGGGCTTTTGCTCACTCTTAAATGCGCTCACTAGTAGCACCTTGATTACGCGTTTTGATGTTAAATATAACCTGCTACAAATCAAGTAGGGTTTCCGCCCGAGCTTGTCCCGGGCCAGAACCTAACTAGTTTTTAACCCGTCGCATGGCGGTTCTGCCCCGTTACGAGTTTAAGATCACATGATCACATCAACCTTCTCGGGAGATATCCGAAATTCGGAATTCTGCAAGTTTTTGTGATCGGCGGCCGCCTCACCGAAGCCCAAGGCTGGTTCCAACTCACCAACTCCAAAGTAAAGTAACAGCAATATCGTCCCACCGTCCTTTAGTTGAGAGGTTTGCGCTGACGTTTTTTTCCATTGTTACCTGTGAGGAAGATTTCAACGTGTATTCCGTCCTTTATATCGCTGCCAGCGTTGCGAAGCGCCGCAGCGCAAGAGAAGATGAGTCGGAATGCCCACTCGAAGCATTTTGCGCTACATAAACTCGTACTGATCCCGATGAAAAATTCGCCTTATAGTTGATGAAGAATGGTTTGCCAACCTGCAGACGCCAACGCGCCATGCGCAAAGCCGAACGCATGGTGGACACAGTGGTACGTGCTTTACTATTTACACACTACTGATTGAGAGGTGATCCGCAGCCGCATCTGGGAATCACTCCGAAAGGGTATGATCAAGAAGCCATCCGCATCCACGCTTGAATGAAACACAAACGAGATCCGTGGCAATCTAATATAGTCGATAGTATGTCTCACCCAGCTCGACGACACTCATCGTATCGGTGGCGTCCCAATTGAGCTCGAGACATTCCAAACGACTGTCTATGACCTAGGTGGTGGTACGGTCTCTCTGCTTTCCATTGACCATGATGGTTTCCTCAAGAACCTTGCAACCACTGACCACTCACCTCGGCGGTGACGATTTTAAATACCGGTGATCAATTTGTCTCTACTACTTGACGCGCAGAGTTTAAGTCGGCATCAAAGTCTATTTCCGCTTGGTTTACACTGAGTTCTTTGTTGATCACAGTTACGACGTGGATGCAGCAGATTTTGCACAACACGTATGCCGTTGCCAAGTTCCTTGTTCAACGCCCGTGCCTGCGCTGCTGAGGGCGCCGTACCAATCAACCCTCTCTTCAAGGATCTCTTCTGAGGCAACGCCGTTCGACCCCAACAATGAGGACTCCATCGTGTTACAGCAGTCGGTAAAGTGGATGTATGGGTCGTAGACGCCTCGAAAGGTAGGCGGTAATGTCGAAGAACAAGACCAGCAGGAGGAAGTGACGGTCACTGCGCGTCGCCTGCAAACTGATTAAGAAGGTAATTGAGGACCCAGAGTGGCCTTGAAATCGTCAATGCTGATGTACCAGGGGAAGCATTTCTTCCGCGCCTCTGAGGCCATCGCTTCACCATGATTTGTATCCCTCATGTGAGTTCTTCCCCCCGGTGGGAATTAGAGAAGCACGTGACGGGCTACTGACCGGTATGACCGGGACCAAATTATACTTATGTTAGATTCTTTATCAAGCTGGTCACTTACGTCCTGGGGTGACATCCATGTCACGCCTCTACGAAGGTATTTAAAGGCAGCTCGGGAGTGTGATCATTAGGTTCGTCCTTCGCCTCCATTCTTCACTTTCTTTCATGTCTATCGCCAGCAATAACACTTCTGCAGGCGACGAACATTCATCACCCGGGCAGAAGCGCGCAAGGTCAAACGCCCTGCAAATGGGGCCTAGGAAACGACCGTACGCTAGCAACACTGCTGTTCGCTGTATATTCGATGCTGACCACCACTGCAGAACTGCACCGGATCCCTTGGTGCACCACGGACGACACTTCGGGCGTACCATTCATACATTTTGCAGTGTTCAGACACTGTTAGCCAACGGCATCGCCATTTTGGGCGAACTGGGTGAGACAGAGCTGGAAACTTTTCCAGCATCGTAAGTACTTAGTATTGCCATTGTCGGGGGTCTCATTTTCCACAGCGAGCGGAAGGAATTTGCCGTGTTCCAGAACCTGTTGAAACTGGTACCGTCACTCGAAGAACGTCTCATGCGTTCGTCGGAGGAGGATGTCATTGCAATTGGGGAATTGGTAAGCTGTGGCATCTTAAACTGTGGAATTTGTCTGATTATTTCATAGATCCAGAAAGGAATTAACAGTGCTAGGGCCGATGACACGAAGGGAATGAAGGTGGCCATTGTAGACTGGATCACGCCGAAAGGTCAGACTCTTAACCCTCATATCCCGCGCAACGCCAAGGCTTGTCGCGGATTTCACCATGAGCGGACGGGAGCGCTGCTTTGTCCTGCCGGTTTTGACTGGGCCAATGCCGAGTGAGCGCTCTGATTTCGCCAATACATTCCACACAAGTACTAAACCCGCCGCAGAATCAAGGAAAAATTGCGCAATGGACAAATCCATGTTGCAGGCGATCAGTGGCCAATCTTTCTATATGCTAACTACTCGTATGATTCAGAAGATCCTTGGAACGGCTTGCTGCGCAGCGGAATCTTAGTTGCTGTGAGCTTTTCTGGAATTCTCTCTCAAATACAGACGGATTGAGGATTTGCTAGGCGTTCAAACACATCTTCACATCCCCAAGCTCCGTTGATTTCGACGAGCCGAAGGCAACGAGATCCAGCAACGCTCGTATTCATGGGATGCGAACTGTGACGAGAGCATCGATTGCGTATGTCTCCACTCAGGTAAGCTTCCTGCTATTTCCGTTTGCCGAACAGTCAACCGTATTTTGATAGGCTCGTTTTGCGTTGACATCTGCACAGGTGTTTTCTCGCACCGACCTCGTCACTGATTCAGAACGTTTTTACAATAGCATCCTTGAGCTCCTGGATGACGTAGATGAGCGGGAAGAGGTAGAGCAACTCTTAACCTGGTGGAATAGGTAAGCGTGCCTGTTGATCAATATAATATAGTCTAACTATTCCGCAGGCAGATTTTCCCAACGTCCTCTGATGTAACGACCTTGCCGTCAAAGGATAGTGCCTTGGCGAGAATTCGTCAGAGGAGGGCCCTCATGAACAGTAGGTCTATTGACCTTGCTGAATGATCGTGGTTAGACAGACTTGATATTAATAGCCTCTAGATGTAAATAATATAGATTACAACTGAGGTATAGACTAGTGGCAATTCTTGCTCGAGGAACGCGTGACACACTGCAGTAGCTCTTAACTTGAACGCGCTGTCACTTTGAGAAATTTCTCACACTCGTACATTGACAACGACCAGCGGCTCACACGACCCGCACGCTACCCTCGCAAACTACCAATCTGCGATCAATCTCCTTCAGATCCAACTCAAGAGTCAAGGGAAAATCCACAGGACGAAGATGAGTCGACGAAGCCCAAGATCAAGGGCAACATCATCCGCGGGATCTTTGCACGGTGGAAATATGGATGAATCCACAGTACGATCTATGGTACGTCTGGTTTTTCCGATCCACTCCATCCAATATTGACTTCTTTTTGGTAGCATCGACCTGCTGCCTTGGGCGCGTGCGCCGCGTTCCTCTCCCATGACCTCCGCATCAACCCTCGCAACCTTGAAGCACACCAGTCTCTCGCAGGAGAAACAAGACGAGGCGCTCGTCGCCTCTACCACCCGACGTGTCCGATGCACAGCCACACGCCCTTCTCTTGCTCGACACGCTCCTCGTGTAGACGCGCAAAGC
>JBBPQC010000596.1:0-16869 GCA_038092295.1 Leccinum arenicola
GATCGAGCCATGCTGCGAAGATGCTGCATAAACGTGGTCATGATTGCGTGTCCATGGAATGATACAGCAGAAAGAGAAGGCGCCAGAAGTGGAGTAATCGTGTCCATGATAACTAGACGGGTTCTAGAATCATGCGACGCATTGGTCTGGCGTCCTTGGGTCAATCACATTGGCAGAAGTCAATCGAGCATACATACTGTAAGAGAATATTCAAGGTCTTCGAGAAGGACATGTGCAGTCTCAATGTTGAGTACGAGCGAGACTTGGAGTCGCTCTAGCACTGCCAGTGCGGAAGAGCCCTCCACGTACTCAGTCTATCTGAGCGGATGGAAACCGTGATCGTCACCTCTCCATATAAATGTTGGGCTATCTGGCGAGTTCGCTCTGCGGAAAAGTCGCCAGTGGTATCCATCCACAACACAGAGGCTTCCCTGTTCCAACCGCAGAGCAATCTGCAACACGAGCGACTGACATTGTGATTGAGAAACATGATAAAGATATGATGAATTCGCGTCCAACGCACCGTCTTTCCAGACCCTTTATCCCCTGAGATTTCGAAGACGCGACCGTTTCCAAAACCATCCACCAACGCATCGAGTTCATCTACGCCGCGTCCAGTAGGATCGGGCCATTGGGATCCGTCAGTTCACGGGGAACTCTGGTGGAGGCAGTACCTGAGTATGGTCATCATGGGAAAAAAAATGTTATGTACCTTGCAATGACGCGCTGGTGCATGTCAGGATCAGTGGGAACAAACACGTTGCGGCAGAAGTCCATTGTTTTCTGCACGACCAAACTCAGTTTAGCGATCGCCGAACACCTCGCGTGCAGCAGTTGACTCACGTCTAGTTCGTCGCCCGTCAGAGCCTTTTCGACGACGTCAGCGGTACCTTGAATGACTGGAAACGAAATCTGTTCAATGGAGAGCACAACCAAAGAGTTCGATAATACATACCGGGTCGAATCAAGTCGAACGCGCGATCAAAGTTGTCCTCATAAACGTCGCTCATCACATCAATCGATTGGTTGCGAATCTGCTTATACGTTCCGAGCACAACGAGCAAGAACCTTGTGTAATCCACAACTCAGCAACTTGGACCACATACCGAAGAGAAACTCATATGTACATACCTGGTGTACGAGGTGCCCACTTTACAACTGTGCCAGCTCTGGGCCTCCTGCTCTGTGGACAATCCACGGATAGATGCCGCGATCGATACTGCAGCGAACAAACCGCCCGTGAATGCGAGGTGCACGCCAGAGGAGAAGAAGGGATCGGTAAAAGCTGTTTGGAAGCGTAAGGTTATATTCCCTGTCCATCTGGGGAACCGATTGCTTACCACCAGCATCTCCTGCAACGCGGTAGTGGTCCCCTGCGTACGATGTCGCGGAATAGATATAGTCACTTGCGCTCTTGACTGATCCGGGCTTGCCCGTGTTTCCGAGAGTCGCGTTCTCCAAGAACTTGACTAGCCCAGGTGATGCTGGATTTCCTGCAAGTAGTGGTCTTGATGACATTGTGGCGTGTCGTAAGTCGTTAGCTGCGGGTAGGTCGTGGGAATACGTTCCCTCTTACAGTCACAAAAAACAAAAACTTTTCAAGTATTGATCCCGATAGTGGGGATGGTTTTGTCAGGCGCAGGTGGGCAGCTGTCTTTAACGACTTGCCTTGTGCCAATATCGCGACTACCTATCCTATGAGAAGGGATGAACATCAGCTCCAAACGCGCGCGGGGAAAGCTTGAGCACAGCCAAGTCGGCAACGGCAAACGCCGACTTGTATCGATTACTTTTACTCACGTGATCGAGTTAAGATTCGCGGACAGACTCTGGCAGCCTTCAAGTTGTGTTGTAAGCGGACTATTTCATATCAGGCTTTGCCGGCTCAAATTCGTCATCGGTTCAGGAAAGCTTCAGTTCACCATCCTGTCCCTGCCATGGGTTCTCCTCTTGGAGATGTGGCACCTTTGATTCAGGCAAAGAGATAGTCTTGCTCAAAGGCGCGGAGGGTGCCGTGAACTCTATCACCCGTGGGAGCTTCTCTTTTGATCAGCTTCTCCAACGAGGCTGAGTTAAGAAGCATCGGATGGTCTTTTGCGCTTAAGGCTTACTATCCAATTCATCGCCCAATTGCTCCTTATCCCCCAAGCTTCCCTGTTTGGTCAAATTCTTTTTGTCGCTTCCCTCGGCGTTTCCTGGATTTACAACTCCTGGTTGGCCTCCTTAGATAAGGACAAGATTCAACGGGACATCCTGTTCAACAGTGTACTCCAGAAGCCATATTTAACCAAGTACACATTCAATGGGCACATTCACAACCACCGTCGTTTTCGTCCTTCTCGTTCTTCAGCCTGAACAACCGATCAAATTTCTTGACGAACTGCTTCCCAACGACACGAAGGCCTGCAGGCAGTGCAAGGAGACGATCATGCGGCGGCTCCTCAATAAGGAGAAGCTCGAGTTCGCCATCTCTGACTGGGAGGTGGACGGGCTTAGCGCACAAGAAAGATCCCTGCTCGAGACACTGTACAGCAATGCCCATGCAGCTTACGGTGGTTACGCCGAATACGCTGCTTCTAACTGATCATTTCTGTACCTGTATTCGAAAGTGCTCCTTCGAGGTCGACTATACTCACATCGTTTTCGTTCTCGATTGCTTGTTATCCCTTTCCGCTCGTCATGGTTCTGGGTTCCCTTCTTGCTTTCCGTGTAACAGTAGTATTGTTATGCTCGCTGAAAGGTCTGATTTCAATCTTTCAATCACATGTACCATGTATATATCTACCCTGAGTCGTAGCTAGCTGTCTTTGTTTGACAAGAATGATCGACCTGAAAATTTATGGGCACCTTCCCCGCATTATGCATGCCAAGTTGAATTGAGGGTATTTGAATAAAACATAACGCGATGACGGGGTCAGGATGCGGCCCATAAATAGATGCCCCAAGCCGTGATTTTTATATTGGCCGGCAGAGGGTACTAACTTGCGAACCAGGGAGGACCAATTTAATAATTACAGAGTCCGCGAAGATTAGTAACAGGAGATCAGGTGCCAGCCGGCCCCTAGCACAGCTCGGAACGGGATGTCGTCGGGATCGGAACGGAAAGCACGCGGGTGCACACGCTGTGCAGCGCCGGTGCAAAATATAATAGATGATCGTTGTTTTCTGTCAGCTTTCCGCTGTTCCTCGAAGTTTGTGCAATCAGATGTTGGTCGTACCAGCGGGATTATGTGAGTCGTAGACGTTTTGTAGCCTAATCGGCACAACGGCCGGGCTTATGCTCAACCTTGGCCCTAGCGCAACGTAAACCCTGAACGGTACTCCATCATGTCAACCAAGCAAATATCTCCATCTCGTGTCGTTCACGCGCACCACTGGCAGGAAGGGAGTCGAGCGAGGCTCTCTGGCGAGTGAACAAATCAAAGCTAAACTTACGTCCGTGATAACCAGCCAAGCCAATTTCATGCTCGAGTGAGTCGAGTCCTTTCAGCGCAGCAATAAGGAAGATTACTCACATCCACCCACTGGGCCAATACCGCCGAATGGGAGGCCGTCGGCTGCGAAACCGGCCCGTCAGAACAAACAATCTTCGAGAAAAATACCATCTACCTCCGCAGTGAACCAGCTTGTCATTGGCGATGGCTCAGCTACTCTGCGTATTGTCGAAAACTAGGACGACTACAGTCAATCTCACAACATGTCGGATCCGACCGGTTACTTGGCTTTGTTCTTGAAGTTTGCGTCTGCCTGTGAGAGGACGTACAACGCGAGTGGATGGTCTCTAGATATGCGATCACAACGACGATCATGCGCACTTCAGCAAGACATACCTGCTATTGATGAATTCAATGGCTGCATCGACGTCCTCGACGAGTACTATTGGAAGCAGTCACGGTGGACCAAACAGTTCTCTGTCCCGTCCAGTTAGTATTCTGCCGCTTTCTCTAACCATCGACCTACTCGGTCATTAACGAGTCGTCGCCCTTCACTCCCTTGATGGCAATGAGCGCAATGCAACCTGGACTCGTCTATTTGCCCACCAAACGCGATATCTTCTGAGAAAAAGGTCTGGGTGGAGGGCGATGTCTTTTAAAAAAGGGGATCGAGATGCGGCACACGTAACTAGAGGGTGTACCAAAAAAGAGGCGATAGATGAATCGATGACCTAGTACTAGTGTGGCAGCAATCACATACATGAGTAAACGAACACAACATACGAGTCATAAGTATGGATATGTGCATATATCATGTGAGTAACAATGTTCAACAGATAGGACCTTTCGAGTGGAAAAAAAAGGAGCGACAGGTGGCCCTAGTATAGCACTATGTGAAATCCATCGTATAGGAGTGGGACAGGGACGTCCTCATAGATATTAACAGCGGGAACATCCAACCGTAGCTTCGTACAGGTAGCCGCTCCTGGTAATGACCATTCGACCATAACCGACTGCGTCTTCTGCGTGTTCAAGTCGTTTTCGCGCTTTCTCAGCCTGGTGCTTGAAGTATTGGACACGGGCAGCATGTCGACTTATTTCGCTGTTCAGGAGATTGAACTCGGCTAGACAGACGTCGTGGTCGGCTCGCAAAAGATGAAGTAGAGAGATTGCCTCGCTAGGAGACTCCGGACTTGAATGCAGCGAAGACGGCAAGCTACTTGATGCTGCGGAGCTTCTGCACTTTCAGCATGGTGTTTTACCAAAGGATTCGACGCACCTGATTGACACCCGCCTTGAAGAACCCGAGTTATCTTGCCTGGCTGAGGCGGGGGGTTCCATGGTTGGTGTTATTTTAAACGACTTAGGTTTTCGGAAAATACCGCGTTGGTTCGCCTGAACCCCATGCCATGCATCATGCACAGCGTAAAATGGGTGAAATGTGCTGCGTAGGATATTCGGCTGGAGTTTTACAATACTTGCACATTATCTCACAATACCCTCGACGGCAATTCCTCTTGGTGTATTTCCATGTAGTTTGTAGTTTGACATTACCCCACAATAATTAACAAATGTATTTTGTCTTCTTACACGTGACTAGACACGACGCGCTGCACAATATCAATGTGCAAGATCATATGGCTGAGTCCCGCTCACAATCGCGTAAACCCACCATGCCCCGCACCGCAGAGACCCGGTTTCAGGGCTCGACACCGTCGTTTGATCCCTACCACTCCGGCTCCAGCAGGCGGACCTATCACCTTCGCTTGGCAAAGGTTTTTTTGTCACTCGTGATACTTGGTAATGACACGAGCCCTTAAGTCTTCGTCGCTGATGTTTTGGATTGCTTTTGCAGCCGCAGGACAGAAGTCGGCACCCTTGGTGCGTATGTATTTAATAAATTTCTTCAGTGCGCCCAAGTTGTCTGGGTGATCATGGCCTTCCTCCCAGCGAGAACGGAGAAGTCGCACACCCGTTCCAAGATCGGTGGGCCAGTCGTCCTCATTTTCAGGCCAAGATGGAAGATGCTTGACCGTGAGTCTGGCAGCACTAAGGTTTTCTTCGAAGGCTCCCTTTACGATAGCCTGCAGATATATTCATATTGTCATTTCATCGGCGAAAAGACTGGAGTCCGACTCACCTTCAAGTTGTTGTCCCAGTACGCCTCATATCTCGCCTCCACCGTCTCTTTCATCTCCAACTCCTCACTCTCGCTCCCAGTCTCATCCACCCCAACATCATAGGCCCGGGTTTCGTCTTCAACTCTGCGAGCTTTTCTTCAACATAACCCTGCATCTCAGCAAACTTCTTTGCCAGGACGGTTTGCATTGCATTCACGCAATGTGCTTGATAGCCTTTGAGGTCTTTGAACTGTGCTCGATACTGCACTTCAGCGCGCTCGAGGACATCAATCCGTTGTTGGAGCCTGGAGACTTCGAGGGATAATGTAGCGTTTCCGAGCCGAGAACATCCCGAGTTGCTGCCCACTGCGCTCTGGTTCCTTGTTTGATTTCCTCCCCCATGATACTTTCCCTCCGAGACCCCAGTCATTGGTCCACGGCCGCCGAACGCATTCGCAAACAACTGAGAAGGATCCGGAAGGTCCAAGCCTGAGCTATCATCAGTGGCATCCCTCATCGCATCCAAAAACGAGCCAGGTTGTACGGTGGCAAGGTCTGCAGATATCGGTCGGAAGAGGTCATCCCCTGGGTCAAAGTTCATCGTCTGTCGTCGTTTTCGTGGGGTTTCGTTGTAGTAGTCGTTGTACGAGCTTGCAACCACCGTTACCTTTTCTCTACAATTTTCGATGGCTGGAAGGTGCATATGACGTGCGAGGCTGCTATAGCCAGGGCAACGAGCAATGCTTCCTTATTGGATTGCGGGTGTCGGGTATCGTCGGGGGATTGTCATCGTAGGCCGTGCGACCGCTCAGATATTGTTATGTATTATCGAGGACATTCATTCTCCCGGAGTAGAGTGCCCCGGGTACTTCGATTCTTCAGCATATTCTCAGACAATCTCGACGTTTTCCCACGTTCTCCCGCTAGAGTTTCTCATCTTTATGCAGTGATGGCGAATACAAGATGTCCTAGTTGTTGCAAAACATTTCCTAACCATACTCGACTTCTCCAACATATGAATCAACCACTTGGTCGATGCATTACCGGTCAGCTTCGTATTGAGTCTCGCGCAGTCTCGTTCCCACGTCTTGATTCCGATGGTAATTCTAACGACGACGGCGACGACTGGATGAACATAGACTCGGATTCCGACTTGCGGGCCAATGACTTCGTCGAAGAAGCATTCGAGCACGTGGAGGAACATCAGGTTCGTCAACCAGTCCAGAATTCTGATGGCGACTGGAAGGATACAGACTCGAGTTTCAACTGGCAGGTCAACGACTTCGCTGAAGAGGTATCCGAACCCGTGAATGAACATCAGGCCCGTCAACCAGTCACGGAGTTTTATCCCGGAGCTTCGGTAGACTTCGGACGGGGCCACACTTTCATGGACACATTCGATGCGAATGAGTTCTCCCCGGAGCGCCAACACAACTTATACTACCCGTTCTCATCAAAAGTCGAATGGAAATTGGCTTCATGGCTGACCAATTCAGGTTTGAGCATGGCAGCTATTGACGAGTATCTTGCTTTAGATGCCGTGCGTTTTCTTTCCTTTACCAACTACGAGTGCTAATTCCATAATTCCAGATCAAATCGTTTCCTCTTTCATTCAGAACAGCTAAAGCGCTTCGGAAGCTTATCGAATTGCTACCCTCTGGGCCTCGGTGGAGGTATCAGTCCGTCAAGACCGAATCGCCTACAAAACGCGGTCTGCAATTATTCTATCGGGACGCTATCGAATGCCTCCAACACCTCATTCACTCACCGTCGATCAATGGACAGATCGAATTCGTGCCAAAGAAGATCTATACCGCCGCTGACCGCATGGAGCGCATATACACCGAATGGCTCACAGGCGATCGAGCATGGGAGCTGCAGGTACGTAGAGTCCTCCTGGGCTGTAGTGCAACCACTCATCGACATCCAGGACGCTCTACCTGACGGTGCGACCCTGCTGGGTGTCGTTCTCTCGTCCGATAAGACCCATATCACTCAAGTCGGAAACCGTCAGGCCCACCCCCTTCTTATCAGTCTAGCAAATATCTCGGCGGATGTCCGCAGGAAGGGGTCTACGAGATCGTATCTCCTGCTCGCGTTACTTCCCATCCCTAAGTTCATCCACTCGAATTCACGTCTGCGTGGCGTGCTAGCAGACCGCCTACTTCACCAAGTCCTCTCCATCGTCGTGAAGCCCCTCAAAAAAGCTGCCGAAATAGGTCGTATGATGAGTGACCCTCTTGGGAATTTAAAACACTGTTTCACTCCCATTGCTGCTTACATTGGTGATACCCCAGAGCAGCGCGTTGTTGCTTGTGTCACCAGCAACGCTTCGGCTGTCTCCATGGCTGTCGCCGATCAATTTGGCGATTCTGTCCGCTGCGCTCCCCGTACTGCATCCAAAACCCGCCAGCGGCTCATTGCGGTCAGAAGAAAGACGCGCGCTCCCACATTGTCGTCGTATTTTCAAGCCTGTCGAAAGTACCAGCTCAACGGAGTCTCGTCACCTTTCTGGCTGGACTGGGCCCTTGCAGAGCCTAGTTCCTTTATCACCCCCGAGCCCTTGCACCAGAACTTCAAGATGTCTTGGGACCACGATCGAAAGTGGTGCTCTAGGATAATGGGCTCAGATGAACTGGATTTCCGGTTCTCCCTTTTACAGACTTGCATTGGATATCGGCAGTTCCCGGATGGAATCACAACCCTCAAACAGACGTCGATGCGGGTGCATCGGGAGGTCCAACGATACCTCGTTGGTGTTGTCGCAGGAGGCATTCCACGCGACGCTCTCGCAGCTCTCCGGGCGTTGACAGATTTCCGGTATCGTTCTCAAGCACCTAGGCTCACGGACACCGACATTGCCAAGCTAACATCGGATCTGCAAGAATTCCATGAAAAGAAGCACGCACTCATGGCGGCTGGCGCGCGGGATCCATTAGATCATTGGAAGATTCCGAAATTGGAGATGATGCACGCGGTTGCACCCAGTATCTCAAACATGGGTGCTTCGGGACAGTGGTCTGCGGACGTTACCGAGCACGCTCACATCGACGTTGTCAAGGATCCCGCCAGATCAGGAAACAACCAAAATTTCGATGCTCAAATCTGCCGTTACTTGGACCGTCAAGAAAAATGTCGCCTCTTCATGCAAGCAACGACAATACGTGACCTCGGCCTTCGTGAAGACTCAGATGAATCAGATGACTCCGACGGCGAAGAGGAACAGCCAAAGCAAAGAAAGATAACTGATTACTTTGAACGAGCCGGGGCACTTTGCGCTGGTAAATTTCCAACTGCTCCTCGTCCCTATCGGACCTTTGCCTCGACTACCACAGCTTTCCACGTCTCATCCAAACCAGCGCTGACAAACATGAGTGTCGATAGCGCTGCAGACTTGTACGAACTCCCTGATCTCAAGCCAGCAATCGCTGATTATCTGAATCACCACCATCAAAACCTCACCCACACAATTGGAGGAAGGCGACAGTCTACGCCGGATTCCCAGCTACCGTTTTCCCGCATCCAGATTTGGCATAAAATGCGACTTCAGCTCTATTCTACCTATGATACGGAGACGTTGTTACCGTCGCAGGGTCTCCACGCCTCCCCGGCCAGCGCAAAATGGCCATTCGGTCGCTATGACCACGTCATCATGTCCAGTGACGGGAACAAAGAATGGCCACGTAATGGCCTGCAAGGTTATTTTTTTATATACCTTATGTTACTTCTGCTAATGCACACTATTCTTATCAGGACACGAAGTTGTACAGCTGCGCCTTATCTTCAAGCCTATCCTGGATTCGCAAGCACAGCCTCACATGCCCAACCTCTTTTTCGCGTATGTGCAACGTTTCGTCATCACGTCAGCAGATCCGTACGCAGGAATGCACGTGCTCAAGCGAGCGCTGCGCAGCACAGGAGAGCGCGTCGGAGATATAATTCCTTTGTTTCAGATTCGTTCCCCGGTCCATCTAATCCCACGGTTTGGCCAAGAAGCAGGCTCTCAACTTCGCTCGTGGTCGTCAAACGAGCTTTCCTCTACATTTTGGCTCAATAAGTACTGGACAAAGGAGGCCTTCCATTGTTGCTCACCATAATGTACTCCCCGAAGATTGTAGTCATGTTTCTCGAAATTTGATGAATGTCCGACATCACTGGCTGTGTTTGATGTGAATCCCACAACAGCTCCCCTTCACCCCCCCAAGATGCTACCGAAATTCCTCAGCGAAACGCCTAGGAAGGTGAAAACTTCCTCGTTCCCTCGTCAAGTGAGAGATTTGTCCCTCCCAAGTCTGAAGGAGAGCCTTCAATCCGAACTAGGGAGTTGTATTTTCGACGAGGGTACGCTCAGTGGTACTAGTTATAACGGGGATATTATTGCAGATTGTTGGTTTCCCAACAAGATTTTACCATTAGTTCCCAATGACGACCTGCTCGCCGCGCTGACGGGACCCAACGGGGAGCGGCTATATGACACCTCGGCGGCGCAATGGGATTCGCGGTATTTGCCGCCGATACTGCAAAAAGCGGCGTCCCGGAGAACTTCTAGGCTTTCTCCAGGGCAAGAGGAAAAGGAACTCAGCTCGTTTATGACTACTGTCATGAACGCCCTGATCCGCCTCTACAACTCGGACGATGAACATTCTTCTTCGTTTACCCCTCCTCTACAAGATTCAGAGGTATCTTCTCCCACTGACCCACCGCCCTTCAGTGCTCCGGGCGATATCACACCCACCTCCGATACCAGCAACATACTAGAGGCCCCTTTTCCCCGGGCCATCGACCCACCGTCCTCGAGTACGGATGATGCCACACATACCCATATCAGCAACTCATCCGTCCGCCACCACCCCACATCTTCATCTTCGGATTTGTGCACCGGCCTTAATGCGTCTACCTCACCCACTGGGCGACACAAGCAGGAGATCCCCCCGAGGATTTGGTCTTCTTCGACAGCAACACAACCTGTGTCGGGTGGTGCCCCGCTCAAACCTGATAGCGTTTTGATACACCCTCCTGCAGCGGGGGAGAGCCAAAAGCTAGAGTGGTCAGACATCCTCATGGTCGCGGAGCTAACCTCCAGCAAAGAGACGCTCAAACTTACCTCCCAAATCGAATCAAGAGTAATGTCGATTTTCGAGCACCAACCCCAAAGGCCGTTCTTTTACTCGCTTTCCTTCCACGGCGGTCAATACCGCCTGTACATGTATGATCGCGCCGGCGGTGTATACTCCCGCTCGTACGACCTGCATGGATCCCCCATCCCGCTTCTCCGTATCCTCTGCGCTGTCGCGTTCGCTCCAATTTCCTGGCTGGGGATGGATGACACATTCGACTGCCGACTTCACCCTATTATCACTGTTGACGGCACGCAATACTTCATCATGGCCAAGTGCTTTTCCTCCGACGTTATTCGGGGTCGTGCCACGACCGTTTGGTTTGTCTCCAAATCGGCTCTACCAAGTGATGAACACGATATCTTTGTTATCAAGGATTCTTGGGTTAACGTCGAGCGTCAATTGTTGGAAGAAGATATCTTACACTCACTGCAAGATGTGGATTGCGTCCCGAGAGTGAAGAAGGCCTGGACCGTCCAGCGGGACGGTCAGGACGACTCGACGTCCCTTCGCCGCCCGGCGGCTTTTATGTCACTCTTCAACCGGGAGTGTGACCATCGCGTTCGTCGACGACTTATTCTTACACCTGCTGGGCGTCCCATCACACATGCTGCAAGCCCGCTGGAAGTCGTCACCTGTCTGCTTGACCTTGTGTTAGGTAAGGAGCTCTCTCTCTCGCCGTAATTTGGTTCCTGAACAATCGACAGCGCACAAGGAAATATGGCGTCGTGGTATCTTACATCGAGATATTAGCATCAACAATGCCATGATGTACGAGGAAGTCCTCGATGATGGTACCATTAGGGTACGGGGCTTGCTGATCGATTTCGATTATGCAATCAGGCCGGATAGATCGGATGGTGTAGCCGGACCTGGACATCGTACGGTGAGTTTAACCAGTTGAAATCTTCTTCATAACATTGAAGCGATTAAGCAGGGCACTCTCCCGTTTGTGGCCATCGAGCTTCTTCGCACTGGTGATGATGAATCCATGCCACAACACAGTGCGACTCACGACCTGGAGTCGTTTGTCTATCTCTTGTGTTGGATCGTAACTCTCTACACCGGTCCGGAGAGCCAAGTCCGTGACGAGATACCGAAAAAACTGTCGGTATTTTCGTGGTACAACACTCACGATTTGGGTACACTTGCGAATAGCAAGCAGGGCTGCATGTCATCATGCAGTCACATCAAAGACATCACCGAGTACTATCGATGTCTCGTTCCATGCGTCCGGGTGCTTTCTACGCTTGTCCACTCCCAAGTTCTGCATACTCAACGCAAAGGACACAACCAAGACTTGGACGCCCAGGTCGATTTCCTTGCTGGCCCCAAACGACGCCATCCCGAAGAGAGCGAAGAAGACCCGCTCAATTATGACGCGGTGATCGCTATTCTCCATCGCACATGCATACTTTTAAATAGCGGACAAATACCGGTTGATATGGACTACGAATGTCTTCAACCATTTCTCCTCACAAAGAATCACCGTACGCGTATACTGTCTAACAACACATCAACCGGTCATTCTTCGTCTTTGAATGTTTTAGACTTAGGGGGGGGTCGTCACGTGAAAAAAAGACGGATGATGCGTCGTATGCTTGGCCCCCGAGCCGTGGAAAGCGCCTTGTAGTAGATTCGTTACTTGTTTGCACCTCGTGTTTTACGTACTGGTTACAAATACCCCGTGTTGTACTAAGCTAACCGAGTGAGTCTTAACCCTGCCAGTCCGGGTCCTCATTTATCAACGGAAGAACGCGCTCCCGCTAGGATTGACGCTTTTACCAGGCCCAGCACCGTTGCCCATCATTGGAAACTCGTTCAATGTCAGTCGTAATACTCCGAGTCCTTGGTTAATTTACACCACTTGGGCCGAGCAGTATGGTGAGTCCCATTGAATATCTCCGCAACGTAACACGGCTGAGTGACTCGGAATATATTCGTTTCATTTACAGGCTCTGACTGATGATGTAATGGAGGTGCCGAGCCAGACTGTAGGTTGTTCAAAGGCGCGTGTTCCTTGTAATTTCCGAGGGTCCCTTCATTTTTATAGCGGCCTCTCCCGGCCACTTGTAGCGGACCATCCCCTCCTTCTCCCATTATGGGCCCCAAAGCCAATTCCAAGTCGGGTGGTACCCATGTTACTGATCATGATGCTCCCGAGGAAGCACTGCGAAGATCAAGACGCGGGGCTCGGGGTACTGGGGGGACCTTGCGGCAGATGGAGCGCATCGAGAGTATTCAGACAGCTCCGCGCTTGCCTCGGAATGCAGAGACGCGTCGAATCCAGGACACGCTCAGTAAACAGCCACAGAACTCATTCGCTCCTTCAGAATTAACGCGAAAGAAAGGAAAGGGATCTGAGGTACGTAAAAATTGTCACCCTTCAGGTTGATTATAGTTGATGGAAACGTGAAGATTCCTTACGCTGTCCCTGAGCCTCCTTCTCCCGTTCTACCCAGGAAATACCTTGCCGGTTCTGAAAATTTGTTTGGTTTTCACGATGGTCGTGATTCGTTGCCTCCATTCTCGCAAGAAGACAGGTGATATCTCAATGTTCATGTTGTGTGTGTACTGATTACTTTCATTGTCGACTTCGACCATGTCCCCCTCCCAGCGAACAGGCAGATGACAGTGACAACGATGAGGATAAGCCTGAGGGTACGGACTCTGGCGCTGACAATCGGAAAGTGGTCTCCTCACACAGTGACGAGGATCGTCTGCAATCAGGTGTGTCACACGTTGCTCAGAAACACTGAATGAACTGGTTGATTTGGTTGACTCCCGTAGATGGTTCTGATGACAAACCAGGAGTGGCTATCGAGAGAAGACGTGCACGCCAGCGAAGTAAGTGGCACCTGGAGAGCTCGAAGACTTCGATGACCATAGCATCTAGTCGTAGATTCTGAGGATGAGGTCACCTTCGACTCGGATGGCGAGGCTCAAGGTATGTACTGGTAGGGTTTCTCTCACACGATCACTACCTTCAATTTCAATCTTCAGGAGAACAGGATGACCAACCCACTGATTCGGTTCTCCCAGAGACTGTACGCGCTTGCATGAATCGTTCTCAATCATCGGAGGAAGATGTTGAGCGTGACTCATTGCTCCCGAAGGTTGTGTATCCTCGAGCTCCACTGGGTGAGGCTTCGAATCATTCACACTTTCCCAGACTAACGGTTCCGACAGGTAAACAGCAGAGCAGCAAGGATGGTCGATCTTGTGTGTCGTCCGTTATCAAGACTGCACGCACAAGCACCATGTCTGGTAAGGCTCCAAGACCTTCCTACATTCATTCAGACCCATAGTCCTGACAGCCAAACAACCGCGCACCAACGCAAATGTTCAAGCACGTAACAATCGGCCTGGTGGCTCGTTGCCTTCTGAGACGGCACGCTCTGGCGCTGCTTCCGGTATATGTTCCCGAAAACCAACTCTATCGGCAGGCAACGCAGGAGGAAACAAGGCTAATGCTCAAGCCCAATCATCCAAAGACGATTATCGTACCCGCGGCTCATCACTCCTTACGAACGCGCGCACTACCGTTCAAGTTTCTTCTGGTAAGACTCCCATGTTATTGTACATTGCTCCAAGCCGACGGCACCCCGCAGCCAAACAACGTGGCAATAACACTGATGTTCAAGCCCGTAGTAGCCCCTCTGGTCATTCCGACGCAAATAGTAAGTATCTTTCTATCCGTTGTCCGTCGTCTTGAAGTAGCATCCGATCAAGCGCCATCAAAGCCGACTTCGTTCAAACGCCCTGCCACTTCGCCGACCCCTGTGCAACGAAAAGTTGCCAAGAAACCGTCGACAATCGCGTCCCGTGGTCGTGGTGGTAGCGTCGTTGCTAGCCGTTCTCGGCGAGTGCCAGAAATTCATGACGACTCGGACTCCGAGGCCCAGCATGATGTCTTAATCGACCATCATCTTCGTAATGGTGCGCCGCGCGCTCCCGATCCTGCATACCTCGCGTCCCTAGGAGATAAATCCAAGAGTCACAGTAGCACGGGACCCTCCGTCGCTACTCTCAGTGCTGACGCTGTCGAGGATCACAACTCCGTCGTCCCCATTTCTCGCGCCGGTGGTAAGAACGACCCCACGACCATCAAGTTCTATGATCCGACCTGGAGAGCCATACTCAGTCGTGCAAAAGCACTCTCTCGCTTTGATACCATCTCTAAAAATGCATTCCCGGAACGACAGGCATACCTCAGCAAGGGAGCAGTCGAGTTTGTCACCCAGGCCAAGGCTGAGCTTGAGGAGGACGGTGCACAACCCGATGAATCGATTCGGAGGAAGTATCAATCTCAAATGAGTGATCTCGTATGTTTTTAATACTTGCTCGTCATTTCTCTAACGTTTGGATTCATTAGCTTTTCGATGATCTGGGCACCTATCGCTCAGACTTCAAGAAGGTCGCCCGACAAGTCGTCGCAAAACATTGGGACTGGGAACCGCGTGACCTCGATGATCCTCAGCAGTTAGCGGATCACGTCCGAGGATTATACCGTGATCTGACGACGGAAAGTGAATACATTCACGGAGAGGGTGATGAACAGGTAGGTGGTTTTATTTAAAGTGAGATATAATCTGACGAGGTCGTTCAGGGGAAAATTGACAATTTTTCGAGCATCACGTTGCGAGATCTCTGTGTTGCAGGCTATTACGTTGGCAAATCGTCGCTTGCCGCCTCGTTTCCGGACACGTTCAGCAAACGTCTTACCGCCGGTGCATTGGCCTTTGCCGCGACTGCAGTTAGGTGTATTTTATGTCGGAACAACTGGTACTGATCCATGATTACTAGCTTACTGCTGCTTTGGATGAATACTCGTCCGGTACTCACGTTGCTGGGAAGTTTCGTCACGAAGAATACTCTAAGGTCAACGAACAATTTCTCGATATAATTAGCAACATTGAAAAAGTCCCTCATCGGCTCCGCGCACTGAAGAGGATCATGAAACAGATCGCTACGCAAGGATGGTAAGTGTTTACGGTCGAAGTTCTGTTATCACGTATTAAATTAAATGGCTCAGTACAAAGAACCCTGCGGTTATCACTGGTGTGTCGGCAACAACCGGGCAACGCAACTTCACTGCGCATCTTGATTAAATTGATAATGTTGCATGTCCTAATTAGATCACGTTGATTATGTAGCATCATGTATGGGTACATAACAGAGCTGGTTTACTGTCGTATTTTTTTTTACTAGCCTACTAGGCCCTACTAGTAGCTGAGCTACTATATTGCTCCTAAGTTCCAGATGTCCAGTCTTTCCAGATCCCCAGCTTTTGGTGTTGAGCCAGGATGGCCACCTGGTAGTCTGGACCTACTAGTTGGTAATTAAATTCCAGATGCCCGGTCTTTCCAGATCCCCAGCTTGTCATGTTGAGCCAGGATGGCCACCTGGTGGTCTGGACCTAGTTGGTACTCTGGAACCCCTGGACAGTTCTCTGGACAGTTCTGGCTAGAGGGGGACCTTCCTGGAATTATTGGATGCCTGGCCAGTTCTGGCCAATGCTGGCCAGAAGATGGCTAGTTTGCTGATGCTCATCCGCCAACACGACGCCGAGTCTGTTGTAATACAGTACGCTAACATTAATACCAGACGCCACGCTGGAACAATATGTCTGCCGTCGAAGCCTCTGTCCACTGACAACTATCCTGCTCAAGATCGAGAAGATCGAGGGAGCGACTAGTACATTCGCCCGGGAGAGTGCAAAGGGAGGGTTGGACTAACGGTGAGCATTTTGCGTTCAATGACTCGGACGTCGAGATGGGCACGGGGACTATGATGTATTACGAGTACATCGAGTCGAACACTCATCCGCTAACACCACGACGCCGAGTCCGTTGTAATACAGTACGCTAACAATACTACCAGACGCCACGCTGGAACAATATGTTTGCCGTCGAAGCCTCCGTTCACTGACAACCATCCTGCTCAAGATCGTGAAGATCGAGGGAGGGACTGGTACATTCGCCCGGGAGAGTGCAAAGGGACGGCTGGAAAAACGGTGAGCATTTTGCGTGCACTGTCTCAGACGTCGGGGACGGTGTATTATGGGCGAGTAGTACTCCGAGTCCAACACACACCAACACCACGACGGCGAGCCCGTTGTAATACGTATGCTAACGCTAATGCCAGACACACTTGCACGACATCTCTCCGTCGACGCGCCCGTCTCCTCAAGCTCAA
>JBBPQC010000597.1:0-16862 GCA_038092295.1 Leccinum arenicola
ATCGGATCGCTGAAACTAAAGGTATGCACATGACGGATATAGCCCCCGTTTTGCGCGATTCATGCGTGCTGATACCCTAAAAGGTCGCATGGATAGATTCCGTCACCCGAGGGATGCAAAGGACTGTGTTCACCTGGAAAGGTTGATCAGCAGCACTGATAACGGTACTTACGCGACGCGTGCTGAAAAGTTTGTTAGATCCGAACAGTCTCGGCTGGTTTACGAAGTGACTTAGCCGCTGGCGCCCGGTACCAAGAGTTTACCGTCAAACACAGTCCCGACCAGATTGGTCTCAGATTTCTGTACGGTACGGCGATATGCCAACTACATATTTTCCCATCCCGTTGGAAGAGGAACGCAACGCCGGACGAGACTCTGACAGGGGAGAGGGGAGGTTGAAGGGCGATGACAGAACTGCCGGCAGACAGGCTTCCATTCCATTTCAAGGTTTGATTGGCATGTATTATTGCTGCGGTGATGCGGCGTGAAGGAGCAGGAGAAGAACCCGGCGCGACGGGACTACGAAATTTCGTGATTGGTTGACGGTATGGTGAGGTCAGACGTGGAGCTCGTGTGTAGTCGTGGAGCTGATCGAACAGAATACATAACAAGATGCTGACCCGGTGACCTTTTTGGCCCGAGGTCTTTTCCCTACGAGACGTGGACAGTCCAGGAAAGGGAGGGGGGAGAAGCAATGTGCCGGCAAATTGACGGTGACGGTTCGTACCGTGGCCCCTCTCATGATCAAGACCTTCCCGATCGCAGGGGCTCAGGATGTTCGCATCCAATACGACATGATAACGAATCAACACAAATACACATGCAAATATGTACATAAACAAGAAATACAAGACAACGACGACGACACGACGACGCCATGTGATACCAAGGACAGGCACTAGAAGCGTCCAAATGGGTACACGTAGCCAAACTGACTACCGGAACAAACGCGGCGTCTCTGGGGCTCCCGGATGTCGGTTTCAGGATGTGTCCGTTCGAGCTTGAGCACGAGGCGTCAACGAAGCCCGTTGAATTCGGGTCGGTGAATCAATCGCAGGCACCCGCTATGTAGCGACCATTCGCAGATTTGTCTCTGCCAGGGTGACGAGTCCACAGGGAACGCGTATGATTCCGTTCGCAGATTAAGTTGAACAGCAAGGCGGGAAAGGAGAACGAGGGTCCACGGGTGGCGTAGTCGAACTGTATCCCATTTGGGCAGCGGACGTCGGATGAGGAGAGCCCTCCTTTTCCGTCGCCGCGTTCATTTCAATAATATCAGCGCTCAACGTTCTGAAATGAACCGATGATCATGCTCTGCCATCAGATTCTGTTCCGTGCACTGTGTGCCACTCGGTGAACTCCCTAGGAAGGGGCCACCCACCGACATTAATCGCGCCGGAGAGATTCGCGTGCGTGTGGAGAGTTGCAATCAGTGGGCAGGAATACGGCGAATCCACAGATCTCATTTCGAAAAAAGGATACGACCTCGCCTGAGTGGAAGGCTGGTTCGAGGTTACGGATCGATTAATCGGCCATGCGTACCGGTCATACCGGGCATCGATCAGATGTGGCTTTGGCGGAAATGCAGCAACGCCACATCCGTTGGAAGACACGTTGACCGGTGAGTTCGATCGTGGCTAGATCCGGCGCAGGAAGACAGGCGAATAGGAATGGCTATAGAGCTTGAAGGTTGATTGTGTTAGATTGACGTAGGTGGCCATTGAATTAATCGGCCGCATGTAAACGGAAACTACGAAAGCGGTAAGTATACCATGTATGCAGTGAGATAATCTGTGCCCCAAGTTGTATGGAAGGAGTACGGCACTCGTCGTGAGATATGTGTGCCCAGAATCAGATCCCGTCCCCTGTATATCCATTTAGAAATGACTGCATCGCTGTAAGCGGACCAAAGCCAATTGTCTCTTCGACGCGTCGCAATAGCGGAATGAAAACCTGTCTAGCGGGACTGATCACAGGCGGCAGCATCATACCCCCTGCGAGACCTCTCCTGAACCACGAATCCACTGTGCAGAATGATCAAGGGGAGAAGGCATTTGAGCAGTTGACACACGCACCTAGTGGTTGGGCCATCACGAAAATCCAGAAATACACCCATAGTCTACCATAGATTCCTCCAACCCTCCTGCCTGTGGTACTACGCCATAGCTTCTCGAGCAAGATCAAGAACGCCTGTGACGTGAAGAACAGCACCACGAGCCAATCGAACTCCTTCCCGAGCATACAAGCCGGGAATTCGTGGTACATTCCCGAAGCAAAGAATGTTCCAAACAACATCCCGATATCTCCGGCGAGCCATTTACCGAAGAATCCCCCGTAGACAAAGAACGTTTGGCGCAGCAACTGATGCCATCCTTTGGCCCAAAAGACGTGTAGAGAGTCAGAGCTCCAAGGATTGTCCATGAGAGGTGGCCACTCTTCCGGTGAGCTGGACAACGCTGTGACCGCGAACAAGGTGACGAGTCCGTGGATCAGTTTGAAACCAGAGATGAGCCATGTTCCCGTGACAAGGTGGACCATGGTCGAAAATATGTACCGTTGTGGAATAGGAAGGTGAGGTCTGAACATCGTTCCTCCGCTGGGCGAGCCGACCTCTGGAATCAACTTGATGAGAGATTCAAGGGTATCGAAAATGAGAAAGTTTGTGAACGACGATATGGCGGTAGCACGCAAAAAGGCAGAGCGCTCTACGGGTCGTGGATCGTTCGGGATATGGAGGCCAGCGCCGAACTGCCAACCTCGTCCGCGCATAGTAAAGATTACTTCAAGCGAGTCGTACAGCCAAGGTGGCAATGACGTGTTTCTTGGTGGCGCTTCATGGGGAGAAGCCACATCACCATCAGCGCTACCGTTGGAGTGACTGGCAGCGGAAGGCGATTTGGACAGTACGCCTGGTTTCGTTTCACCGACTTTGAGCATTCCATCTCTCCTCCACGCATAGTCGATGGCCTTGCCACTAACGTTCTCGGCGAAGATTCCTATGCGATTGAAAGAGCACATTGAAATGAATTACGTTAAGCGACACTGGTGACAGCAAACCCGTACCTAGACCCCAGTTATAAATGTTGAGTTCTGGTTCCGTGTACATGAATCGAAAATATGTTCCAAATGCGAGGAGGACTACCAGAGGAAGGAGCAGTAGCCGCAGGTAGAAGGTATCTGGACGTCTAGTGAGGTAGGCCATTATGAAGAACGGAATCAATGGCACGAGAAGGTGAGGGACATGGTGGAGACGTAAGGGTATGCGATGTTCGTGAAAGGGTATTATCGATCGATATGCATCGTAAGCGCTACGAAGAGCAGTCAGACTGGAAGAATCTCAGGCTGTTCGAGGCTGTAAACTTACTACGCATGAACGACGGACGACCACCACATAATATGCTGACTTGAAGGAAGGTTGGCACCGTGGGAAGGTATAAGAGTCCCCTCAAATGCCACCCGGAGTACATCGGAGAGGGCATCATTCGACTCGGGCGACCCAGGAGAAGGTCTTCCGACTGGTGGGAATGCGATTTTCGCTTGACACTCAACTTGTCTGACACGTCGATGTCAAAGTCGCAATAAGTCTCTCTCATCCATATATAATCATCTCCCCGCTGAACTATATCCGTCCCAACAGGATACACAAGTGTCAACTTTCACTTCATTTCATGAGTTATCACTGCACCCTTGCATACTGCATATCATGCCAAGTTGATGTCATTGACGGTCAAGCCGGGTGTTACCACTGTTGGACAGATGTACCATGTCGTGTCTTCTCTGCTATCTATCCTGGTCCCCATAACCAAGCTTTGCGCTCGTCTCCCAATCCCTTCAAGTCGCCTCAACTTCTCGAGCCACTATACACACATGTACAGATCAGGTTGCATGACCCCTAGCGCGTTTGCGTGACTAACAATAGCTTACTCGTGGCTCCCGGAGCTGCAAGTTCATCAAGAGTGATGTGGGAGCTGCATTCTGCGGTACTTGCTCCCACTCGACGCTCTTCTGTTCACAGTCGTAATTATCACCAAGTTATTCTGCTTTAAATTTCCCTGCCAGGCACCACCGACACGGCCCACTTCAAGCAGGCTGGATCCATTCACGGCCACGACTCGGAGCAGACATCCATGCTACGTACCCGCTATTCCCAGTCTCCATGATGACGCTCCCACATTTCATTGCCTATGCATTGCACTGGACAAAGCTATGCTTGTCTGTTGCAACATTTCTTTTCAAGACGGTGCACCCAGAGTATGGCATACACCTCACAACACACATTGTCACGAAGATGTCGTCTATTGATTCTTCACTTCATCGGATTTTTCCTGTGTTTGGGATCACGAAAGTAAGCCAGTACACGTTGAACTGATCAGTCCATGCACATAGCAATCTGTTCGCAATCAAGGGATTTGGAAAAGCACACAATGGCCCATATTGAGCATTGGACACAGCGCAGAACATCGATTCTACTGAGTACTGAGTACCGAAATCCCGGAAAATGGAAATAACGAAACCTCGTTTATTTCACTACCAGTCACTGATCGGGTCGTCTGAGTCGAACGGTGCGGTGCTCTCCAACGAGGTGGGCGTTGAGGGGATACAGAAGTTGTTAACTTTCGTGAAAATGAGCCTCGAGCCAAGCAACGTCGTGTTAAGGCCGCCCGCCGAATCTCAGAACCAGCCAACGTGAAAATCAAATTTCTTCTTATCGATCGATAGTGCTCCACTAGACCAGTCATGATCAAGATACTTGGAGCTACGGGCCGCAATTTTTGCGTCGATAGACCATGGTCGCTCACTCTCTTCGGACGGTCACTTCTCCTGATTTCACTGGAAGTCGCTGTAAACGCCATCTGCTTGGCTATCGCAGCGCGCTCGCACGCAATTTTACCACTCGCTGTTCTCGCTTGGGTAAAGAGGAAATCTAATTATGCACGCAGAGCGCAGGGCTGACCCCCCTCCTCGCAGACGATTGGGCTGAGGCACGGTAAGCTTGCTGATCGTTCTCGTGACTCTAGTCGCCGAACCAGTTGCACACAGCTCTCGACGCGGACCACATCAGGTCACTTGATTGATGGCTCTAGTTTCGTATGTTGTTGCATCTCATCTTCATCTGCCTCAATTTGTTGATCACCACGATAGTAACAAGCAGTACTGATACTCGGGCCCAGTGCGATTGATAATGCCACACGAACGCTCATCAATCACGGACGACTTGCAATAACGTGCGGGCTGTTCTTTTCTCTCGGGCACAGCACGATAGTGATTGTGGTGGTATGTTCTTTGTTCCCGATCCTTATCAAATCCCGTTTCGACATGCTGGCGCCGGGCAGAATGTGGCTCTAGTGATCAGCACGAGCATCTATGAGAAACTAAGCGGTGTCGGTAACGTTGGGTCGATAGTCGGTGGGTGCGTATCAGCGCCCCACATGCTATTTTCATAATCTTTCGTAGGGACGGCGATCAGTGGATCATTCTTGTTCATCGTTGGTCTCGCTAATTCGATCATTCTGTGCAAAATCCTACGTCACCGTCGTCGTCAGGTATGTCAATCACCCAAATCTATTTTTGATGTACGCACTGATCATCGGACGGACAGGCGAGACGTAATCTAGATTCAGAGCAGGGGGAGATGAATGAGGAAGTTGCGCCCAAGCAGGGCATGTTGATGATGCGACTACTTGGACCTTTGGTCAACTTTGTGAATCGCCCCTGGAAGGTGCGTCCGTGCGGAGTTGAGGTGTCAGGGGTTACCTGATCAGTCAAATTATCTGTAGATGTACCCTGTCGGTGTTCTGTTTGGCCTGGGTGAGCCTTGTGATTTCCCTCGTGGATGAAGAGAGAATGATTTCCGTGATATGAAGGCTTTGATACGGCATCGTCGATTGCACTGCTTGCTATCTCTGTACTAGCCAAGGGCGGCAAGAACAACACGCGTATACCCCCCTCGGAAGTGATCATACTGCCCGTGAGACATCATTGTGCCATTTCCCTTGATCAACGTGATTCACTATCCCACAGGTATTATTTACGACAGGGATGGTCTTGGTCGATTCACTCGATTCCATACTGATGCTGTATTCGTACACTGAATTCGCTCACCATTCATGGAGGATTTTCGAGCGAAGCAGTTCCGAGTCTGAAGGCGCAGATGCAGGACCTGTGGATGTTTGTTGCGAAGAAAAGGCAGCGGAGAAGTGCCCAGGGACGGCAGACGACGCAGTTGTCGAGCGGGTTGACCAGTCCGGCGATGCAATCGAAACGGCGGACGACGCGAGACAGGACGTCAATGGGGGTGGATCAAAGCAGATGTTGATCAGACGAAGCACGCTGTCGCGACTGAGCATCGTGCTTACGACGATGAGCATCTTGCTAGCGTTTAGGTGAGTGAAAGAAGATGGGATCAAAGGCGCGACTGATCCCGCGGTGCAGCATCTCGCTGATAGAGATAATGGGACTGATTGGACACTATTGCGGCAAGTGCGAAGCGGCGGCGTCGGCTCCTGATGGTGGTGGACTTGCCGGCAAGTGGTGGAGGGCGTGGGCAGAGGTAAGTGGAGCGAGCGGTGTGATGGTGATTGATGTGCTGAGCCATTTGTAGGCGAACGACAACTACGGGTACATTGGGGCAGGGATAGTCGGTGTATTCTTGACAGTTGTGTTGATGTGGTACGGTGCGAGGTGGATAGTGAAGTTGTTTTGGCGTGTTATTTGAATCGAAATAACTTGGCACATATGTTCGAGAGATCACGACAACTTCACGACTTGTAATATTGTAGATAGTACACCCTCTCTCTCTCTCATGGTCCCTCTCCGTCTCCGTCTCAACACCGATGTACACATTTTACCCCCAGAACGATCATCTTCCCCTTCTCAATCTCGCTCAAATGCCGCCCGCGCTCGCAGTGGATCCACCGCGTCTACCACCTCCTCAATCTCTGTCGTCTCCCCCTGTCCATCCTCATCCGCCTCTGCCTCCTCCGACTCCCTCCCTCTCCCAGCGCCTGCTGTCCATTCGTCACAGCCAAGCTCGAGTCCACATAGCCCTTCGCCGGATGAAACAATTCGGGCCCCCTCTTCTCAGGCTGTACCCGAGTATGTACTGGCTCTCCACGATTTCGTCCCCCAACAACAAAACGCGACGTGTCTCTCCTTCCGCGCGGGACAGGTCATTCGTGTATTCAATCGTGACCCCAGTGGCTGGTGGGACGGCGAACTGCACGGTCAGAGAGGTTGGTTTCCGAGCAACTATGTTAGCGTAGACGAACGCGTCATCTCTCTCACCGAGGAACAGCTTCGCCCCACCGTGAGTCTCGTTTGTTCATTTCCGCCCCTTTCCGTTAATTTGCATCACAGCCTCGCCAACCCTCCCGCCATGCACACACTATGTCAGCCGTATCAGCCGCATCATGGGCTACTACCCCCTCCCGCGGCATATCTCGCAAGGATCATCGTCCTCTGGTCACCGAGGCCCTTGGTCCTGATATCGCCTCATATTGCCCCCCTCTAATGGTTAATTTATTACAAAGCTTATCCCTCCTGCAAAGCGCGGTTAGGTCCAATCGCATATCTCACTTTCAGCCATCCACCGCGTGCATCATTTCTTGTGTCCGCTTCATTCTCTCTTCCGTGGAGTGCCTGCCCCGCGAGTCACCATTGCTTAGGCGCTTTTCCACTCTCGCCCTCGAACGAAAACAGATCCTATCCGTTCTCGCTTCTTTGGTATCACAGGCGAGGAGAGCCTCAGAGGAGGCATGCGATGAAGACGCACGAGACGCAGAGATCGAGGGCATGCTCAAACTCGGTGGTCAAGTCTTTTCCCAAGTTCGCCGATTTCTAGCAGTCGCGGTTCAATGTGGCATTGAACTCCCGGAGAAGGGACAGTCCTCGCCTACCGACACCGTCGCGTCAACTCCTTTGCAACTCGATCGCGGCTCCCCTGACTCGATGACGAGACTGTCAATACCACCAGAAGAAGCTATACGTCTCTCCAGTCCCGGAGATCCCATGTTGCAAGAGCGCGAAATGCCGGGTTCCAGGACAGCTTTTCGTGCAAAAAGCCTCGGCGACCTCCGATCTCAACGGAGACCACCATTATACCGAGATCTAAACTCTTCTGTTACTCCTCTGTTGCCTCACCGATCCGTCGCTTCCCGTGCAAAGACAGAGCATTATCTCGTCTATGACGCCACCAGCCGCCACAAACAGGCTATGCTGTCGATAAGCAGTACTTCTTCGTCTTCCTCGTTCTCTTCCGCAGAGTCACCCAGGCCTCACTTCCTGCCCTCCTTCCCTTCGGGACCTTCGACTTCTGCCGAAGTTATGGAAGCACTCAAGCACACCCATGATCAATACCTCTCCACCATCGCTGCCTTTATTGGTCACGCACATTCCCATTCCCGCTCGTCTCATGCATCCAGTACAGGCCACATGTACGAACTCGTGCGAGAGATCGTTGAAATGGTTTGCAAACTCCTCACCATCGTCGAAGCAGTCATGCGGCATCCGGACATTCCCAAACATAAAATAGGGAATCTCAGGGCAGCGAAGGAGGGACTATACAACGTGACAAGTTCGCTTGCAGAGTCTGTTCGACTTCTCATGGTCCCCCTCTCGCCGGATGTGACGGAGGAAGTAGAAAAAGCATCATTGATTCGTTCGGCTACTGCTGCCTGCAAAGCTGGTGCCGATTGCGTTTCCGCGGTCAAGATATGTCTGAGTAGAACCTCGGCCGAACAACAGTTTGTCATCCAAGTCCCGGTGAGGACAAATTCGAACACCGCAACGTTTTCGTCAGGGACATTTTCGCGAAGCCATCGAAGCGGATCTTCCCTTCACCAGTCATTTCGAGGTAGCATTGACGAGGATGCCACCGTTCAGGGCCAAACATCAACGAGTCATGCCTCAAATACACTGTCGCAGATCAAGGAGACGTCTTCGGATTCGTCCGTTCTCACTGGTCACTCGAAATCATCTGAGGACTCGCAGGATACCGCACCTACCTCTCTGGAGGAGGAATCAGACGCTTCGGTGTTCTCGAAAGCTGACCCAGTTGTATCAGACGTCGTGTCTTCATCTGGTCCGGAGCCGATCGAGGTCGATTCTGTAGATGTTCAAGGCGAACGTGAGGCCGCGGACGCCTTTGAAGACCAGCTTGTGCAAGGCAGCATGTCATCTGTTACTCTCGACGTTAAACGTGACCCTCTGGGTCACGATCACTCGGCTGAGGATGTCATTTACAATGCTGATGGTCACCTCGTCGCTGCATCTTTGGAAGTGCTCGTTGAGAAGATGATACCCCACGATAGCATTGTCGATCCAGCTTTCTCCGCCGTGTTCTTCTTGACGTTCCGGCTGTTCTCAACGCCGTTGGAACTTGTCCAAGCCCTGATTCATCGTTACAATATCATGCCTCCCTCTAGTTTCTCAGAGGAAGATATCCTTCGGTGGCAACAGTACAAGGGCATTCCTATCCGTCTTCGCGTGTCCAATTTTGTCAAGACCTGGTTGGAGATGTACTGGCGGACAGGTGTAGATGATGTGGCTCTCCGACACTTGGACTCCTTCACTCGCGAAGCCCTCCAGCAGTACTTCCCCGGACCGTCCCAGCGCATTCTTGACCTCATTGTTATACGACAGGATGCGAACACGAATTTGATAAGCCCCAAGAGCGAGCGAGCTCGCGACCCAGGGATATCCATCAATCCACCGTCCTTTTCCCCTTCCGAGATCCCTCGGCCTATGATGACCAAGGCATTATTGTCGAACTTGCGGAACAAGAATTTCGATTCCGTCACCGTTACCGAATTTGATGCTTTGGAGCTTGCAAGACAGCTGACCATCATGGAGTGTGATCTCTACTGTGCAATCCAACCCGAGGAAATACTGGAAACGGGTCAGGAGGGTGCGAAATCGCCTCTCAACGTTAGAGCTGTCTCCTCCCTAAGCACTGTAATCACGGGCTGGGTGGCTGAGAATATCCTGAACGAGCATGACACCAAAAAAAGGATGTCACTGGTCAAGTTTTTTATCAAGGTCGCAGACGTAAGTGTCTTCTCGTTGAAGTTTGTTCTGATCGGACTAACTACGGATATAGCGCTGTACATCTTTGCACAATTTTAGCACTCCCCGTTCGATCCTTGCAGCTCTTGATTCCTCGACTATATCTCGCTTGCATCAGACATGGCTTGTAAGTCGAGCACCCGAGATATGGGTTCTATTCTTACGACAAGTTATCAGGGCGTTCCGCAAAAGAACAAGATGCAGTTGGAGGCGTTGCGACGATTGGCAGATTATAGTCGCAACTACCACGAGTATCGCAGTAAACTTCGGAATATTGCCCCGCCTGCCGTACCTTTTTTGGGTAAGTTAACCTCTCAAAAGACAAAGTACCAAATACTCACCGCGTCGTGTCATCAGGACTCTACTTGACAGACGTAACGTTTTGTCGAGAGGGTAACCCTTCGTACCGAGATTCACCATTGGCCCCTGGCAAAAAATTATTGAATTTCAACAAATACCATAAGTTGGCTCGCATTGTTCAAGGTCACCCATCTATCTCTCTATTTGATGGTGCAGAATTGTTGAGATGTCGTTGATAGATATGCAACGCTTTCAAGTACCTTACAATCTCAAGAAGATCCCCGAAGTCCAAGAGTACCTGAACGTTGCTTTCGAGAACTCTAAACACCATGGCGACCTTCAAGACCTATATAGGAGGAGGTCTGTCCCAAGCTGACCTTTGAAATGTAGCTCTACTGACCGCGATCATGACGCACAGTCTGCTTGTTGAACCCAAGCAGCCGGCTGATACTCCGCCAACAAGTGACATGCGTCACCTTTTTAATTGGGCAACACGTTCGCAGGCGCAACAGCCCACAGCTGCCTAATCTTCTGGGACATTACTATCTGCCCTCCTAATGTGCTCGACGATCCTAGGGCTGTCAGATATCTCATTTTCGACTTCTGTCTGGTTGTTGTCCTGTTTATGATGTAATTTCGGTTTGTCTCTCCTTTCCTTGTTCTCTGTCGACTGTCCATCTACCTAATTCCTTGAAGCATGTTACTCACTAAACATCGGCTCATTGCATACTTTGGTATATCATTTGCTGTTACAACTGTTTCTGTCTTGTACACTTGCGCGGAAGTAGCTACATAGTAGTAATCAACTCGGCTCCACACACTATCGAGATTCGAGAACGAACTCCACTGATAAGATGTTACACGGACTAATATTACTATTTTCCCTCTTAATGTCCGACGTCCATCAGAACGAATTCTGAACTGCCCCGATCTCAATTCCGAGTCAGTGTCACGCTGAAAGTTGGGTACCGTGACCAGACACCACAAAGACTGGCAATATTGACATGATGATCCATCGCAAGATCCTCGAAGAACTTTTACAGCAGCCTTTAGGGCCCTATCGCGACCACGACATCCTTCACGAGACAACATGTCAGATGAAAGGCGGAACCCAACTCGTCCTGTACTCGTTCATCCTCGAACACGACGGTCATCTCATTGGGTATGATCGGATCACGACTGTCGGCGGGGCTGTCCGGTTCTGACCACACCGTCTCTATAGCCTCGACGAGTCCGAGCGCCCCTTGGACGGCCAGGACGACCGCACGTTCCGCTTCCGCGGCGTTCTCAAGATCACGAATCCCGAATGGCTGTCCGATTTCGGGCTCAAGACCGTCGAGACCGAGCTCAACCTGCGCGCCCAAGAGCGCGCGTTGCGAGAAGGGGAACGGCAGCCGCCACAGCTCACCTTGGACGGTCTCTTCGGCGGCGGGCTGCTCACCAAATCCCGCGACTCTACGTGGCGAAAGGAGGGCGAGACGAGGTTGACGGTGTTGATTCAGGGCGTGAGGAACATGCCGGCGACTTTTATGCGGTGTGCGTACGTTGTTGCTAGTGCTGGGTTGTTGAAACTGAACGTCGTTCGGCGTCACTACATACATTTTAGCTTCCCTTGTGCCAAACGGCCTCTTGTGGAGCTCGAAAGCCCAGTGAGTCGCCTGGTTCACGATCGCGTATCATATATATATATTGATCATCCCGACGAACGTTGTGGTCTCTGCTAGCGGCCGTACGTATCAGGTGGCCACCATGGACGTCGAAACCTACTCGCTCTCTGAAAACTTCTTTTGGCGATGGCGACTCCTAGCGCTCATGGAAAAGATCAGCAAGCAATACCCGTACGTTCCCGCGTCGAAACGAACGCCGATATGGTTCGTCGACAAATACGCTGCGTATGCGTGTCCGCCCGAAGACAAGCATCGTCGGCTCATCTTCAGCGAAGACGACTCGGACGTGGACGAAACGGGAAGAACGGTGATCACGCGTCACCTTCTCAAGCCTCACGCGAGCGAGATACTCGGATTGTTTGCTGCACAGGCTGATTGGCTTATCACGCACAACGAGGTGAAGAGGGAGCATCTCTTTGATATCTCGTCCTGGAAAGAGTTTGCAAAGAGGGTGAAGAAGGAAAGGAAGGAGGCTGCGAGGCAGGGTGTGAGGTGGGGTTGGGCTGTGGGACAGGAAGCAGAAGCTGGATCCTCCGAGGAAGGATCGTCGTCGTCTGAGGAAGACGTGGAGCTTGAAAGCAAGGTCGGACTTGCGCACAGACTGGCCAGGGAACAGCCGGTGATCGGCAAGACCAAGAAGATTCTAGCGCGTAAACTCGAGATCGCGCTGATGAGGCCACCCCGTAACAGGAGAGCGAGTGTTTCGTCGAGTTCTGGAAGTGAGGGGGATCTTCAGGGCGGTGCAGTATACGCGTCGGATTTCTCGGAGCCCTCGGATGCGGAGGAGAACGATGAAGACGATCAGCATGAAGAAGACGAGGTGGTGGATCACATACCGTGGCAGCTCCAACTGCCGGCCCTCTTGCCAGACGTGGACGGTCGATGGTGGTGTCCTTTGCCGGAGTGCGATTACCAGATTGACCTACACGAGCTCCCTGAGGAAGACCACAGACGGGTTCCGGAGGTCGGGTATATTCTGAAAAAGCAATGGCGGAACGCGGCATACGACGATAAAGTCCTCGAAGGATTTGGTCATTTGGTTTGTAGGCACTACTCGATGCACTTGGAGGAAAGTGGCGTCAAGGTCGAGATGAAGAATGGCAAGGCAAGTCCTGCAACCATTCACTTTGATGAGTTCATGCACATGACACCGATTACAGAAGCGATTTGTGTTTATCAACGACAGACCAAGGCAAGTTGGTGGCCAGGGGCCCATCCGAGGGCCCATGCCTGCACTTGGAACGTTGGGGGGCGAGTCACGAGTCATTCCTACCTTGCATGCACCACATGCAGGACATTTCCGATGAGTTGCACACTGGAGGGAAATTACTAGTTTAAAAGCACCAGGAAAAACACACTAGCCTGACTAGTACTAACGTAGATGTTCAAGAATGAGCACAGCTGTACGATTATTGCGAAAATAATCCGCGTGGCCAAGCGCATGGTGCTCTAATCCTCCTGCAATTTAAAAAACGCGCGCCCGACGATGGGAATATTTTGCAACGTGATACCCGATTCCATTCCTCTCGAGTTTTAGTCTATCATCTACGATCCCCCTTCTACCACCGAAAGCGTTGGGACCAGTGTGAGCGATCGGGGGGTACGTGTCTTTTGTTACCCCAGGACCAAAATCATAGACGAATGGCCGACTTTGAGTCGCTCCAAAGAGTCTCGAGCTCTCGAGAACGATCGAATATACAGGCGATGAATCGTTACCGGGAGCATGCACGCTCCAGCCTTGTGACGGTTGACGAACGTCCCAGAAAGCGATGACGCCGTGTCGAGCCGTTCCAGCGGCAACGAAACTGGCGTTGCCTCCACCACAAGAGACGGAATATATAGGTTCAGGTGACCAAGGGTCCCTCAAGGTAAGGACAGGAAGGAGTGACGGTGGGGAGACTGAACCGGAGGTCGGGGGACTTTGTGAATGGTGGGAAACACGGAGGTCGTGTATGTGGACTAGGCCGTCATACCAACCTGAGACGATGATTTGTTCGGAAGAACCGAGGGGCGAGGAGGGTGGGGCGCATGTGACGCCATACACGGCCGAGGGGCGGTTCCTGGGGGACTGGAGGGTGATCGAAGGAGTGGAGGAGAAACCATGTGGAGATATGTGGTAAAGGGAAAGAGGTGCAGGGGACGTAGTGCCGAATACGGCGTATGGAGAGGAGGACGACATGCAAAGGTGGCTTGTCCAACTCCTTGTGCCCAAGTTGACGGAAGCGGGAAATGAAGAATTGGACACGAGATTAGTGAGGGAGACTGTACCCCACTGAGAGAGGGATAGGAGGGTATGCGATGCACAAGATATGCTCTGTATGACATTTGCACCGTGATGATGGAGAACACTCTGTGGTGTGCGTTCGATCTCGATGCGTTGTCTGTCGTGGGATCGGCGGAGGGGAGGTAGACAGACTTGTTCAACGGAGCCATTCTCAAAGCCGAGAATTACTGTACGGTCTTGACTGTGGTCAGGAAGAAATGCGACACTAGTGATGTCAGGCTGGACTGTAGCAGGACCTAAAGTAAAGGCATGTGAGCGCTCGAAGATGATGCGAGACGGGGATGCATCGGAAGTGTCCTGTATGGAGTAGGAGTAAAGTACATGGCCAGCGGCGACTAATAACGTGGAAACGGAGAGGGCGATGGTGGGTTGTAGGATTCCGTGCCAGGGACGGGAGAGAGGACGTGCAATGAAGCTGGCACGCAGCCATGCTCTGTCTGCGAGAGCGTCGTAGCGGACCTGTTCAAAAGCAGACCATCGGGAGCGCGAGCAGCGGAGGGTGAGGGAATGGCTCTGGTTGTTGTTTCTAAGAAATATGGACCAACCAAAGTGGTGTACCTGGCTGGAACAGATGAGCGATGTGGAACTGGAGCGTGTCTCTGGACATACGATGTGATGGAAGAGCCTGCAGGTGGATGCTAAATTTGCAAGGTCTTCCGCGTTGAGGTGGTCGATGATGAGCAGGAGCACATCTGCGTTCAACATCTGGGTATGAGGTGCGGGTGTAAAGCTATGTGCGCGCTGCATCGCTCAAAACGCCAGCGTCGTCTCCATCAAGTTCGTCATTCAGCGCTTCCTCGCACTCGCAAATGGCCCAAGGTCCTTCCCGCCCAGCAGCAGGCTGACCGCGCACTCGCCCTAGATGTCAACAATCTCGAGGCCAGCGGGATATCAAAGAGCATCCTCGTCGGCGCCGTCAGTGTGACGAGTGGTCGATGCTGGCTCAAGTTCCGTTACCGTAACTCTCTCGAGACACATACGCCCATCTCGAGGCCATTTGCCAGGTGAGTACCCCCTGCCCTCCCGTACGTCTCGTTCGATTCCCTGACCGTCACACAGCAGGCTTTCCGCTTCTGTCTAAAGCACCAGCTCAAGGTCGATTTCGGTCGCCTGTGCGAGACACTCCGCCTTCACCTCACCAAGTTAACGTCGCAAAGTATGCCCACCAGGCACACGCCATCCACCTATCGGACCCGGACATCCTCCAGCACCGCTAGACACGCGTTTTTTCCAACTCAAGACGTCCGTCGAGCTCGAGGATATCCAGAACCTCCTTGTCATGGCTAAAAAAGCAACCCCCCCCCCAGCCATGATGGCAAATTATCATGACGAGCTCGCCTCACTAGCGGAGTCGATATCATGCGGTCGTTACCTCCATCGGCGGTAGATCCGATGAAGAAATGACCTGTCTCGCAGTCCAGGTCCTCGTTAGCGCACTCGCAGTCCCAGTCGGGCAGCATGCCGACGAAGACGACGCCCGCTTCAAGAGCACCCACCTTGCCGCCCTCCTTGGACTACCCAAGGCGCCTACTCGCGCCAGTCTCCTCAAAGATGCTGTAAGTCGCCGTGTCTTTACCAACACTCCCTCATTCATGTTTTCCAGCTCTCAAGAGATATGCTCCACTTCTCCCCAGCCCAGATAAAGATCCTCTACAGCCTTCTCGAGGATTCGTTCGACCCCCTCACCCTCTGCACATCCCCAGCGTGCATCCTCTCCTCACTTTGTGCCAGTGACTCTCCATATGCTGGTTTCCGCCCCCTGCTCTCCCGCCCCCTCTCTCAACACTCCCAGGTCTACAGCACCGTCAAAGTAAGCCCCTCGGTGACTTTGGCCCTGAACAAGTCGAAGCCTGCGTCATGGGCTGTGCACGCCACGGCGAACTCCGCGTCCGTGTAGACCATGCCACGAAGACCATCTCCTTTATCAATGAGCCCTTTGCTCACTCTGACAGGGCCACCGTCTCCGGTCCGAGTAGCCCCTCGCCCAACGACATCAATACCGTCCACCCACCCGTCCTCGACCGAGCTCCTGCATACCTGCTTGTGTACCCTCGCAACGGCGCTCCACAACGCCATGCGCGTGATCCGCTGAACGGCGCGCCCTTTCTCTGCGGCCCGAGGCGTTCCGCCGCGCGCCAAGAAGCTGATTGAGGAGCAGAAAGAAAAGGAAGATGCCAAAAAGACGAAGGAGATCGAGTCGATCTGGACGGAAGGTCGCTCAGGACTTGATGAAGCGCGGCGGGTTCAAGGTGTCGATCGTAGTGCATCCTGGTTCCTTTGCCAGCATTTGCGGATCGCTGCGAAGCGGATCGACGACATCGAGCGCGCGTACCGCAAAGAAGAGCGCCCGTTGCTCGTGCTAAGACCACGGACCGGTGACGGAGAAGAAGATGGAGGAGAAGAAGGAGAGGGCCGCGTATGAGGAAAAGAACTTAGGAGGAGGAGGAGGAGGAAGCTGCGCGGAGGGAGGAAGAGGAGCGGGAGAGAGCCGAGGCAAGTGAGTGTTTCTTGATTGATGTCGGTGTGTTATAGTGGGACTGACCCCGGAT
>JBBPQC010000598.1:0-16855 GCA_038092295.1 Leccinum arenicola
GGAGACGCTGTATCATGTCGTCAATGTCGAACTGTTTGAGCTTCTCTTTTCCGCTGTTTCCGGAAGAACTGATAGAGTCGCCCAAGGGGAAGCTGGCTGTTGAGCCCGGTGTGAACGACGGAGGCATTGTCGATGAAGAAAGTATGGTTTGGGTAATTGGAATGTCAAGAGGTGTGGGCGACGGTTTCGTGAGCGGGGTGACAGCAGATGACGCTGGCGGGTGTGGGACTAGAGAGGGCGAGGAGTGATTGTTGGGGGAAGGGGGAAGGTTGGAGGGCACGGCAGCGGGCGAGCCTGGAGGTTGAGATCCGCTTCCGCCAATCGGAGTGATGCTATGGTCTGGGTTGTCCATGGATGCGGCGGCACTGCGAACGGCATCATACTCGTGGGCCGAGCTTTGGGCATGGTTTGGGTGAAGAGAGGCACGAGGATGGCCAGAGTCGCTCAGGTCCTCAAACGGGCCATTCTGGGGCAGATCCTGGTCCTTCTCCCTGGCGGACTTTTTGGACTTCTTGGACTGCTGTTGGCCCATTGGCGGGGCCTGTGATGAAGCTGGCTCTGTGTGGGACGACGAGTGTGTCCGCGAGCGAGAAAACTTGGAAGCGAGGGCGGAGAACAAAGTGGGCGCCAGGTTTGGGAAGACGTGACTGTCGATCACGCAGGACAACTCGCGGTGCAAGTCGGGTTGGTTGGTTTGGTTGTAACTTGGTACGACGCTTGTTTGTTCGCTTGTTTGCACGCACGCAATTTCATTCGGCCGCACAAAAAAATACACCAAAAACAATATTTTTTCGTGCAGTCTCGTACAATAAAAAAAGACATCCTCCAAGCTCAAAACTTGCCAAACGCCTTCGCTGCAGCCTTGTTCTTTGCCACCCGGAGCACGTTGAAACGTACCGTCTTTGACAGCGGCCGGCATTGCCCTAATGTACCTTAGCCGGTGGCTGTGTCTTCCCATGCTCCACTCACCGACAGTGACCGTATCTCCAACCTCCACACGGAATGCAGGCGACAAATGCGCAGCCAGGTTCTTGTGTCGTTTTTCATAACGGTCTACGCACACGTATCAGAACACCACACCGGCTGGGGAAATGTTCTCGACCCACTATACTTGGGGATGTAGTGGAGGTAATCCCGACGGATAACAATCGTCCGCGTCATTTTCGTTGATACGACCTTACCGGTCAGAATTCGCCCACGAATCGAGACATTTCCAGTGAATGGACATTTCTTGTCTGTACATATGTCATGTATAGCTGTGCGTTGAGGGATCAGGAACGAGCGCACCGATGTAGGTGCCATGAATTGCATCGGCCGGGGTCTTGAATCCAAGACCGATATCCTTGTACCATCTCTTGTCCTTTGTCGACACCTTCTTGCCGCCTTCACCAGACAACAGTTAGATGTCTCTAGACTGAGTGAACGACCATCGGCCCGTACCGCGGATTTTGGCATTTTGGAATAGATGTTGTTTTTGAAACGCTTTCTCTATCTGCAGGAAGGTGTCAAAGACCCTGGTCCGGGTTAAATTTCAGTACGCACTTGTTCGGCCATTGTAGAGCGTGTTGTCGAGGATAATGGCGCGTCTATGAGGTCCAAGCCACAAGCCAGAAACTATACAGATCACGGCATTTTCCGGATCATGCGATTGCTTACCTAACCTGCACTGCTTGACGCGTGTAATGCTTGTCACGCGTTTACGCGTTCGTGTCGCCACATTTATGACAAGACAGCAAACACTCCGTAAGTCGTCGTCGTACATGATCACGGCCATTTATACAGAAACACATCTGACAGGAAAGTTCTTTGAGATGCCGAAAACCGTCAAGCCTGCACCAGCCCAGCAATCCAGTCTAGCCGAAATGTGGGGCAAGAAGAAACGAAAGGCGGACGAATCGTTACCTGCTCCTTCGGTCTCGGAGGAGAAGAGCGTGCCAATTGGCAAAGACACAACTCCCAACGTACCTGGTCGGTCGAACGCAGTCCACTATCTCTATTCCAACTCACCGCGCTCATTCTCCAGCCAACCTTCAGGACAGGACCCAGTCACCCAAGCGTACTACTTTCCACCCATTTTTTCAAGAGATTTGCAGCACTGACAGATCTCATACAGGCCGAACTGCAAAGAAAAGACGTATTGTCGATTCGGATGGAGAGGAAGTTTCAAAGCCGCTTGAGGAAGGAAAGTCGTCCCCCTCTCGAAAACTTGCGTCACGAAAACCAGTTTCGTCGCGTGCTGAGAACCGCACCGCTTCACCAAGTCGGCCTGCTGTCAAAGGGAAAGGTAAAACTAAAGCAAAGTCTGTTGCTCCAGCAGAGGACGAGTCTGCTTCCAGCGCAGTGGAGGGCGAGGAGGAGGCTGCAGATGACGACTTGCTGGCATCTGAAGAAGAAGATGCAACTGAGAAGTAAGCTTCCGTATGCCCTCCTGTTAGATTGACATCTCATTCCTTCCAAGTGCCGAGGAAGCACTCTTGCGAATAGACGAAGTTGACATCGAGGGTGGTTGGAGCATAGGAGCGCCGTACGTAGATTTTGGGTATGAAACCCAAAGTATCGCGTTAATGGATTCCTTAGAGTTCCGTATGCAGCTCTCGCCAAGACATTTAGGCTAATCGAGGCGACTACCAAACGACTGGAAAAAACAGCATTGCTCACGAGTTTCTTTCTGCTTGTCCTGCAACGTAGTGCCAAAGGAGATACCCATTCGCTTCTTCAGGCCGTCTACCTATGCATAAACAAGGTAACAGTTCACCCCAGAACCTGTCCTGCTGATTGCTTTACTTTCTGCTAAGTTGAGTCCAGACTATGTTGGCGTGGAATTAGGAATAGGAGAGAGTCTCCTTATCAAAGCAATCAGCGAATCTACGGGTCGCAGCCTGGCAGTAGTCAAGGCAGACCTCAAGAAAGAGGGTGATCTTGGCCTGGTCGCAGCGGTGAGTATGCAATATTTCACTTGACACCAATCAGGACTGGAACTTTCTCTTTAGAACTCCAAGGCCAGCCAGAAGACGTTGTTCAGACCCAAGTCCTTGACAGTCCCTTTTGTATTCACCAATTTGAAAGAAATTGCGCTGTCCTCTGGTCATTCAGTAAGCAAAGGCTTGGTCGATTATCTGACCTATTCGCCTGACTATGACTAGTCACAAACGAAGAAAGTATCCATCATCACCAAGTTGCTGGCAGCATGTCAGGACAATGAAGCAAAGTATATCATCCGCAGCCTAGAAGGCAAGCTTCGGATAGGAAACGCAGAGCGAACCGTGCTTGTTGCATTGGCTCGCGCGGCTGTCCTAGCGGAGAGTGAGCAATGTGAGAAGTTCTATCTCTTCTTTGGTTCGGCGGCTTGACCACCATCGCAGCCGGAAAAAAGTGGAACAAAGACAAGCTTCAAAGTCGTCTGGAGGAGGGGGCGAACATGATAAAATCTGTGTTCAGGTTCGTCTTTCACCGCCGTTGTGGGCGTTCTGCTCATCGCCTGCTAGTGAACTACCTAACTATGATCTCGTCATTCCTGCGCTCCTGACCCACGGGATCAACGATCTTCGCTCAACGTGCAAGCTTACACCTGGTGTACCTCTCAAGCCTATGCTTGCGAAACCCACAAAGGCTATTGGTGAAGTCCTTGACCGCTTCGAGAACAAGCAATTCACATGTGAATACAAATACGACGGCGAGCGGGCGCAAGTTCACAAGCTTGATGACGGCACTGTCGGGGTATTCAGCAGGAATTCTGAGGATATGAGCAAAAAGTATCCCGATCTCGTGGAACAGCTACCACATGTGGGTGTGCTTTCTTGGCATAATCGTTTTCCATTGATATCGTTTTAGTGCGTCAAACCGGAGACGAAGTCGTTCGTTTTTGATGCGGAAGCTGTCGCCATAGACAAAGACACGGGGAAACTAATGCCGTTCCAGGAGCTCAGTAAGCGCAAACGGAAAGACGTGAAAGTCGAAGATATTCAAGTTCGAGTTTGTCTCTTTGCTTTTGATCTTCTTTATTTGAACGGAGAGGTATGCTTGAACGGAAGTCACTCAAACGGACGATACATTAACGATGATGATAAAGTCATTGCTGCAAAAGCCGCTAGTCGAGCGCAGAGAGCTATTACGTCAACACTTTCAAGTTGTTCCGGGAGAATTCGGCTTTGCTAAATCCTCGGATTGCGAAACGACAGAAGAAATTCAAACCTTCCTTGAAGAGAGTGTCAAAGATGGTTGCGAGGGACTCATGGTGAAGATGCTTGAAAGCGACGAAAGTCACTACGAGCCAAGTCGACGTAGTGTGAACTGGTTGAAGGTAGACTTAATCGTTGGATTCCTCTTCCCCTATATTTATGATCTTGTTCAGCTCAAGAAAGATTATCTCGCTGGCGTCGGCGACTCGCTTGACCTGGTGGTAGTAGGCGGATACTACGGAAAAGGCAAACGCACGAATGTGTACGGTGCATTTCTACTGGCATGCTTCGACGCGGATTCCGAGGAGTACCAGACTATCTGCAAGATCGGAACGGGGTTCAGCGAAGAGATGTTGCAAACCCATTGGGATACTCTTCGAGCATTCGAGATAGAGAACCCTCGGGGAGACATAAAAGTCGGCGGTGCCAAACCCGACGTATGGTTTGAGCCCAAGGTTGTCTGGGAAGTGCTCGCGGCCGATCTGAGTCTGAGTCCAATATATACAGCTGGACAGGGTTTGGTGCGTGTCCGTCATTTGGGGTGACTGCAAGGTTGATAGAGATTATAATTATCTAGGTGGAAGAGCGTGGCATCTCATTGCGCTTTCCTCGGTTCCTTCGGGTACGAGACGACAAATCAGCCGACGATGCAACTGGTCCAGAACAGGTGATGACTTTGATGTTCAACATGTTGCTTACACTGATCGATGGATCAGATTGCCGAGATGTATCAACGTCAAGCACTCGCACATCAGAAAGGAAAGAACAACAAAGGAGGGGACGGAGACGATGGATTTTGGTGATATCATACATTGAGAGCACATATGGAATTGTAGTACTCAACAATGCCTAGAAATACAGCTTGGGTTAATGGAGCGCCAAAGCTGAGTGACGGTGCATACTTGGTTCACTTTGCATCCGACTTGTTCAGTTCTTCGAGGGCCTGAGTAACCGGGCCTTTCGATTCCGTGGCAGACAAGCCATGCTGCCTTTCACGGCCGCCGTAATACCAATAGTTGACAAAGCGTGCTCCCTGGACGGACTGAGCTACGGTATTGGTTGTGTGACAAGCCAAGAGCAAGTAGTTCCGTGGCTGCACTCGCCAGGCTGGGATGGAAATCAAAGAAGAGAATTCTGGGAGGATGATAAATACAGACCGAAGCGCATGAAGACCATGCTAGGAAGGGGGTTCAGTCAGGAACTCGCGTAATACGGAAACGTGAAACACACGAGTAGAGAGCGAGGGTGGGTGTCATGGTACCGGATATAAGTTCTTCATCTTTGCTCAGATCTGCGATAGCAGCCAGGGGGAGACCGAAGTTGGCCACCTGGAAAAATAGATGGATGAGAGAAGTAACGGTGGCTGAGAAGGACTTACGGGTCCCCAGAAGTGAGTGCCTTGGGAAAAAAATAGTCAGAGAAGAGGAGCGAGAAGTTGTGAAATGTGGCTGAACTGACTGAAGAAGTACTCGCGGGCCGCTGGAGACCTGATCCAGGTGAAGAAGGTGGAAGCCATGGCGGGTAATGAGAACAAAAGATGTGACAACGGAAACAAGTCGGAGACATGAGGCATACCAGAGTCACGTGACACAAAATATAACAGCCGACTGCACCAACGATATGTGACTTGGTGAGCACGCGGAACGAACGTGAGCTCGAGGAATCTTCCACGACGGTCCGCACGGCGAGGGAGGGGATGCAGCGCCCAAGATAATAAGACAGGAGGAGTGGTGGCTCACTGGTTCCTCGGGGTCTGATCTTGTCTCCTAGAATGGTAAGCGGTCTCGTACACGTTGTATCGGGGCATGAAGAGGGCTGGCAGCCATGCAGCAGGTGCAGGGGGGGTTCTTTATCTCCTGTGGGTTCACTCAAATCTCTGCTATTGACCACCATGTATGCGCAGAGTGGCCACAATCCCGCTTACCCTTACTACGGTCAACCCTACCACACTTACATCCCTCCAGGCTATCCACAGCAACAGCAGCCTTCCCGATCGTCCTTTCAATCGGCACAACCACAACCGCAGGCCTACTCCACTTCACCCCATGGCACGTCGCCAGACCCATGGCCACGAGAAAAGGTCATATTCCCCCAGCCTCCCCTTCGCCAGTCTCCCCCCACCAGGGACACCGCGTTCGTTCCCCCAACTCCAGACACCCTCGACACCAAGTCTCGTCCTAAACGTGCGGCCACCACCACCACCCGGCCGAAACCCATCTCCGAGAAGCAGCCCCCTCCCCTCAAGCCCGCATTGAAAAAGAATGCCATCAAGCGCGCAGAGTCTCTCTCCGCACCCCCTCTCGAGAGAATTAGAACCAGCTCCAGTGCTCGTCAGCGGTTAGCGCCCACCACTCGCTCTCGCAAAGAATCCAACCCCTCCTTTCTCCCTGGTATGCACCTTATTACCCACGTGACCCCAACCCTGCTTCTTTGACAGCTGAACCCTTCCATTTCGTCATCTCCACAGATCACATGTTTGTCTCCTTTCATGGCACAAATGAACTTCGTTTGGGAAATGTAGCATACCAGGATACCCTTGATGAAGTCAAGGAGAGTATCATGCCAATGTGGCCCCACGGAGTATCCAACCAAATCATGTCTCCCCTCTCGTGGCGCGTCATGTTCTCAAGAAATCCATGGAGCGCAACAGGCTCCGAAGCCATCATGTAAGTTAATGCGCCACTGGTTTCGGCAATGCTCATCCGTCCCTACAGTGTAAAGCGAATGATCTCGGAGTTGTTTGCCTGTCTCAGTCGTCGCGTCCGTTCCCTTTCCCGTTGTAGTGCATAAGAATGCGACCATTCTGACACGGATTCACAATTAGGGGTATCAATATCTGACTTCATTACATACCGGTTATTCGGTAAGGTTGTCGAGATTTCGCCGACTTTCCAACTGACACCGTGGCTCAGTACCCACAGCTTATCTTTCGAGACACGGCCGAAGACACCGAGTCCGACTTCTTCGTGGCCTACATGTCTCGATTAGGCCACAAAATGACCCTCGTCCGGCCCCCGCGCCGCGTTGGGGAGCAGCTCGGCCCCCGTCTGCGTAATGCTTGGCCATTTAAAATAGCCGCGCAAAGTGCGACAGAATCAGAGATCTACAGCATCGAGCTCAAGCGTAATGCATTCGGAGGTTTGTGCATCCTAACAATTCTCCTCGAAATATCTCACCCTTTGACCCGACAGCTCCGGAACTGAACAAGGATGTCTTTGCTTCTCATGCACTGCAAGAAATCAGCGTCCTCGGTTACAAGCTTGAAGCTACGGTTCCTCTTCCCGCTACAGGCTTTTTAGGATTGGGCGGAAAGAGAGAAATATGGGTTTTCCGTGGCACTCGAATGCGCCACAGACCAGATTCGCGTAGTGCTGTACGCACATGAAGACACCTTGCGCCGCACACAAACCTCGGGCGCAATGTGTGGACAGCGGCAAACGAGTCCGTGTTTCAGGGAGCCCGAAGGATTTGGACGCTATATGCTCTGCATCTATAATATAGGAGCGTGTATGAATGCATGGTCTAGTACTAAGTAGTGTTCCTGCACTTCATTAGTCTGCCAAGGCAGTGATCCCAAGCATTGCTCTCATGTTGAAAATACAACCGGTGAATGAATTCATCGCCGTGCTGTAAAAGAATGATGATCGTGCGAGTGACGCCCACACGAGGCCTGTGATATCGGAGAGCAAGATACCCCATTCGAACACGTGTCGATTAATGAACCCCGGAATATACAGTGTTTGAGCCCGGGCCGGTCGTGGCTTGTCGCCTTGTGGTCTAGGTCAGGGGTAATATCATCTGGGAATGGAGTGTTCCGACCGAAGTATCTATGCTTCATTCGTTCGGAATGGCCTTCATGTGAGTCGCCGCCTCGGCCTGATGGGCCTAACCGACTCTTACGGACTATAAGATAGTCAATCAACATAATGTTCCAAATCGCACAGTACACTCAATCTCCTCGCGAGCTCGTAAACCTTGTTAAGAGGTATAACACCAAGCGATGTAAGAACTCCCGTATTGACGGAGTGGTAAAGCGCATTTGGCCCCTAAAACCATCGTAGACGTTTAGTCCTACCGGTGAAGCGACAGGTTCGTCCGGATATGAACGGGCTTCCGGGAAAGATGCGTCTCGCCTGCAAGTACATACCTGCAACAACATTGGCATCAACATGAGCATAGTCTTTGACAAAGTCGCGCAAACTGGTTCTCTGCGCCACCTGTCGCATGACAATAACGACGTGCTTGACGAAGTCCGTCCCTGCACTATACCACATCAGAAATATATGATCTGAAGAAGGTCCTATCACGCCAGTGGTCCAAGCCAATCGCGTCATCGGAGCTTTATCTGCACAGGTAGAACTGGTAGTAAAGGGTACCGGTAAGGATTCAGCATGAAGTCACATCATTTGAGTGACTTACAGTTCGTATGCATAGACAAGAGACTAGAAGATCAAAGTACGATTCAGAAGCCTGGCTTGCAAGAGAACCTACCAGCGAACCTGGAATCCATAAGACGAAAATATGGTTTGCGATACCATCACCAAGTTGATCTGCTCCGAATCTTTATCAAAACCTGTAGTTGGTGCCTAGGTCAGAATATGCGGTGCGTAGCGACGTATCGAGGGGGTGTTCTACCGCGGCGGGCGTCGGTATGAATCATTCGGAGATACATAGCTCAGGCGAGATGATCGATGAGCATCTGGCTGCTTTGATGTAAACGTGACATCAATGAAGGCCGAAAGTTCAGACTGCGTTGACAGCGACAACAGCGAAAAATGCTGCGCTTGTTCACGAGAGTGTTGTTGAAAACACGACAGTTACGACTCCGAGTGTTATGGTGAAAGTCGCAGGCAATGCGGCTAGCCCGGCCAATCAGCGGGATGGTCAGCTACAATTAGCTGGTAGCCGATAGCAATCGATTAATCGATAGTAGCCGACCACAACCATTGGATCTTCATATCAGTGGTGACAAAGTGGGTGCTCGGGTCAACTGTCAGAACCCTCAGTCAAAGATCAGATCAGATCAAACCTCAAATACTTGTTACATGTAACAACACCTTCAACTATACGTAGGGATACAAACACATGTGAGAGGTCCGTTATCTAGGCCATCTTGATAACCCGCGAACCATCGGCGACCCCAGCAAGGCTCTTTGCGCGTACGAGTCCGTCTTCTCCCTTTCGGTTAAGCAGCTCGTCCCACCAACCAAAGAGGAAGTCGCGGGCGATGAGCTTGAACCAGGGCGTGAACGACTTGGCTATATCAAAGCGATCGATAATCGGGTTCCTGGCAAGTGGAACGCTGCACGTACCTTTATCGTCAAACATGGCTTGCAGTTCCGCCTTGTCAACCCATCTGTAATCGCGGATCTCGTTCTCGTTCGGAGTTACGGTAACATTTGCCGTCAAGAACAAGATGTAATCCACTGTGTGAAAAGAACGTGGTCTGAACGGTGCAGTCGTTTATCCCAGGCCTCCTCACCTTCGTGTTCGCCCCACATTCCGTTCGATGGCGCAAGATAGTGTATCTTAGCGAGGTACTGGAACTGATCCACAGGAGTCTGGCTGGTAGGGATGCCAAGTTCATGCTCCAGCTTCCTCGATGCGGCGTTGCGGACGCCAAGTTGATCAAGTTCTATTTTCTCCTGCTCGAAATCATCGAGCGGGTGGGAACAACATGTGTTGGTCCACATATCAGGGAACGTGATCTTTTCGGTCGCACGCTGCTGGAGAAGGAGTTTCCCATCTGATGGGCGAAAGACAAATGCGGAGAAGGCACGGTGAAGCAAGCCTTTGTTGATGTTTTCCATCAGATGACCTGGAGTGGGAGCGTCAGGAGGTGGCAAGCGGCGAAATGAGCGCAGAGCGTTGCTTACATGTCTTTTTGTCGGCAGCGCCGATGGCGTTGTCCTGTTCGTCGACGAGGATGCATCGCTCGTCCATCAGACGTGATTGCTCGGGGTCATAGTCCTTGAGGTCGATGGTGGAGAGTACAGCCCGGGCAGCGAGAATGGCGGGGGAAGACATTGATGCGGTATGAGAGGAGGCGAACCGAGCCGAGGAGGATTTTATACTATCGGTGGACGAGCTGATATGGAAATGGTGCGAGAAGTTCGATACCGGTCGACGAGCACGTAACGTTCTTTGGCACGGATTTTTGCAGAGCGGGAGCGCTCTGACCGAACAAATAACACCATAAATGTGAGAACCTGGAACGTTCGTTATCATTGCAAGCCGAACACAAGACAATTTCATCTCTTATTTGTTCACTCTGTTCGGAGTAGTTTCGGACCGGCGACATCCGAGGCCAATCACAATCATACGATGCATTATTACCAGAAAGACCGGACCTTGGCCTTTCCGGCGCGGTGCGGCTGTCCGCCGTCGTCCGTGGAGTTCACTGAACTCTGTTGGAGTGCGCCGCACCTACTGAAGTCCAGCCGCATTGGAATCCACTCACTATGACACACGCCATGCCATGCGCTATGTCCATCCTCACCCCCGCCATTGCATGACATCGTCATACATCTGATGTGTTCGACCGAAGGACCTAGTGCTGTCCCAAATTGGCCGACGTCGCACTCCGGCGAACTCCGCGGACGACGCAGTACAGCCGGATTCTGCCGGAAAATCCATACCCCAGTCGTCCTCAATTATTACCAGGTTGAGGTTTGAAATTTGATGGCGGATGGGGTTGCTCCACCATCCTGTTTATAAGATACTCTACTGTGTGCGGATTTCGATCCGCCCATATGGTTCCTCCTGCCTCACCCGCAAGAGGTCCTTGGTCACAAGAACTACAAAAAATGAATTTTCTTCCTTTCGGTAAGCGATTAGCACCCACCCAGACAATGGTATAGCGCAGCAGCCGCAACACGTGCCGTACTGCTCGCCTTTGGGACGACATCGTCGAATACGAGGCACTGGGAGTTCGGGAGCGACTTGTACTGCATTTTTGCATACCTAGAACACGCGTCAGGATCTTCTTGCCAACGGCACAGCGCGCAAACGAACTCCAAAAAATTACTGGAATTCTTCTCGAGAGCAATCCGATCTGTCTCCGACTGCCCCGACTCGATGACACGGTGGTCCCCAGGAACTGCAGGTAAACCTCAGTGCAAAAAACACAGGCGAGGCGATATCAATGAAAACGGACCGTCAAATACGAAGTCATCATCGCTCTGGATTGCAGGCAAGATCATCGCTGGTGACTCTAGGCCAGCCTGAAGACTTCCATGATGGCTAGGCAAAGAACTGCCCCTTCGGCTTGCCGAACTTCCTCGAAGTCTGGCATCCGCATGCTCAACGCTCATCCGATCACTGATTAGTTGGTGTGCTCCTCCTTCGTGGGCAAAAATCGAGGAACTGCTGCCCGCCATATCCCACGGAAACAAAGCACTGCGTTGAGAATGAAAGGTATCGTATATCGGGTCAACGCCTATGTTATCCTCACGTCCAAGCGGTGGATGAGAGGCGCGACGGGGTTGACCAGGTTCCTGACAGAAAGCAAAAAAAAAGTGAAAACCCGACCACGAAAACGCAAATTGAAATAACCTCCGAGGAACGCAAATTTGTTGCGTTGGGCATATAGTCATCGGCATTTCCCCAGTTCGCTGTCGGGACATGGATTAGCATCGGGAAGCACATGAGGGTTCGGAGCAGGTCAGACCGTTCATGTCATAGTTGAAATCAACCATATCACCGTCGTCCATTGGCACGTTGTCCATTGGCGCCATTCCTTCTTGATTAACGGCCCAATCCTCAGTGGGCAAGATAGGAATCTCTCCTATATTTTCTTTCATTGGAGGGGTGGATACTTTCCGCCGCTTGCGGCGAAGATTACCATCTTCTGTGTAATCAGTGGCTATACCCACACATCATCGGTGACTCTTGCCTGTATTCTCTGGCTCCAAGAAGAGAAAAGGCCGGGCTTCGACATGTGCCTTGAAGTGGTCAATCCAGAAATTAACCAATTCTTCGGCGTGCACTAGTGGAACTTAGTAGCTCCGCCTTTTGGTCTATATGGATGGCTTACCGCTACCGGGAGCGTTCCACAGCAAACTATTTATCATATCAACTTGCCGTTTCTCGAGCTTCTTCAACTCCAATTCACATCGAATAGTGTTTTGTTTGTCCAAGTAAAGCATCCGAGTAGCCTCCAGGCAAACGGAGTCGGTATGGCATGCAGTCTGGCTCATCGAGGCTTACCTTGAGTTCGTCATCTGTGAGCTCGGTCCTGACGTCCAGCATGGCTCTCGCGCGTTTAGTCTTCCTCGGTTTGGCCTCATTCGTTTCCGGTTGGATTGGCTCTGCAGGCGCAAGCTGTATGCTGGGCACGGTGGCTGGAGAACATGAGGGGTCTGCCACGATTTGGGGGTCGATTGACTTTGTTGTGCCAACAAGAAAAGGCGAAAGAGCGGGTTCAGCTACAATCGCAACAAGTTGTTATGAACTTGGGACTTCAGCGACGTTATGATCTCACCAAATTCATCGTGCGGGTCTTCGGCCATATTGCTGGGGATACGATGGGGCTGAGGACTCTGTACATCTCGAAGGAAATCGTGTCCGGCAAACCCATCATCCAAATCCCCGGCGTCAAAGTCCATGGCAAAGGGATCCTGAGCCTGCGTAAGGAACCTACTTCGCATTAGCAAAGTGTCATACAATCGTGGAGGAAGAGTTACTCTGCATCGTTCTCCGCGGCTGGACTAGCCCCCCATCCTTCTCCCAGCTCTCTGACAAGATCGTCACCGATCCCCTCCTCGATATCCAGGCCGTCAAACGTGTCGTCAAAACCAAAGCCTCCCATCTGAGAAGAGGAGAGCCTCGCCATTCCGCTTCCTCCGAAAGATGCATCAAACGAGTTCGAAAGTAGAAGATCATGGTTATCGGGCAGAGTGCATGCGGTTGCACGGAGAAATTCCGAATTTGAAGGCAATGCAGTCGACGCCGTGGTTTTCCCTTTCGTTTTGGCTGTAGTTGGGCGGTAGTCGCCATCCGATTCATCATCGACATCCTTGCTGCCTGTTTTTGTGAATGATCGTGGTCCAAAATGATTCGTTTGAATCGCGAGACATACCTCCGATATTCAGGTATTCATCCCAGTTCTAAGGGAATGGTCATATTTTCCTTAAAAACTTGGAAAATAACCTACCGTGACCATGGCATCAAAGTCCATGGAGAATGCAGCTCCTGGATCGACTCGCAGAGTCACCGCAGACGATCTAAGGTTTCATGTGGAAAACAGAAAAGTGTATGAAGAGCCGAGACGAACTTGACACTCGGTTGCGCCATTTGAAGTTGACCTTCTGAAGGTATCATCGACCGAAGTTCTTGTTCGACTCGTTTGAGAGAGTTGAAGCACGTTGTCACATCCGACATGAAAATTTCTTGTTTCACTGACCAGCGGTTGGTTCCCGTCATGACTCTTCAAGCTGCAAAATAATAATACCTCACCTTTGTACACCCTGAAAAGAGGAAAATGAGTTCACACCACACAGTCATTAACGACGACATGGCTCACCGAGCAGCGCCGACCAATAAGTTGGATGAGAGACGAAGCGCAAGAGGCTCCGCAGGCATGGCGATCAGTCGACATAACTGGGAGATGTCAGCGGTCATTACAGAACGCTTGGGCAGCTTTTTGAATGCGGATTTGGATCCGAGTGTGGCAGCAAGCCTGCGCATATAGCTGTCAGTTCCTCTTGGCTTCAGTCACAACAATGATAATTACCACAGAAGACCAAAACCGCTGTCTCTCTTCGACAGCAGTTCGGGTGAGAAGAACATGGCGACTGCAGATACTAGGACGAAATTTGTGAGTAGGGTAGAACGCACAAAAGGGAGGGTGACCAGCAGCGTCTCAAGAGTATTAGACGGCTTGTATGCGGTTGCATCTGAATAAATTAAAAAGCGAGTTTACATAAACTGCAGTCGATGGAAGTACGGGGAAGCAAGCGCGAAGCACTGGCCGCATATAAACGCTCACGGACAGGTCACACCCTTATCCAGCGACGTCCCCCATCAGACCCGACAACTCGGGCGAACAGCTCGTCTCGATTCGCTACCCAGTGGAATTTCTCCTCTCTTTCCTGTTCCTCCATCGGCCCTTCTGGAACCCATGTGATGCAGATACCTTTCATAAGGCCAGACTTCCGCACGCCACGCAATCGGTCAAGGGGTATGACGAGCTTTGCACGAACTCCCGTGAGCGAGGTAAAAAGCAAGGCGGAAGGCGTCAGTGTGATCAATCCCGGGAGAGAGGAGTATTGAGCCAAGAAAGCTAATCAAGGGCATTCAATGAGAGTCATGAACATGATGTATGAAGCACGGAGAGACAGCGCACTATGTGCAATCCCCGCTTCTAAACGCTGGTTGGTAGCGGTTTCGTCCAGGGATAGGTTCTGAGTAATACGACTGAGCCTAGCCCAGCTCGGATGACTGTCTCAGATGGGTCACGTACGTCGGTTGACAAAAGTTGTCTGCCCTCGTCCAGTAAGGCTTTACCGCGAGCGACCCGTTTACCCCACTTCTTCCAATTTACACTATCACCCTCAGACGACCGAACCTGAGTGGTACTGTATGCGAGGCTGTCTGTGCTCGCAGAGGCATCGGTCATATCCCGTGCTTGGTTGTTTGGCGAAGCTACGTCTTTCCCTGTTGCAATCCGTTTGGCGATCAATTCCATAGCATAATCAGCATCAGTCGGTGCATCTTGAAACGGGCACGGTAATCTGGGGGGAAAAGAGCACGTGAAAGTGGCGACGCTCTGGAAACACTCACACCTACCGTGATATATCTGCAGGAGGAAGAGCCGCAACGACTGGTATAACATGCCAAAAGAGTATGCCTCCAATCCCATAAGCCAATTTAGCAAGGTACTGGGCCGGAAGGACAAGCGTGCCTAGACCAACGATAATAAAAAACTTACAAGGTGATCAATATTGAGGCGGATAGTTCGAAGCCAGTAATAGCTTACAACTAAATACCTGCGGGACACATAAGGTCGACGCCAGGTAAAGACACTACACACCATGTTAGGCTGAACGTGGGTTTCATTGTCATATATGTAAACATTACTTTTTCACCCTCTCGTGAAGGTCGGCCAGCTCATTCAGGGCACTCATTATATTTCGTTTCAAGTTTTCTTCGTCATCCGTTTCGGCTGGGCAAAGAGACGTGAACGCAAGGACACTAAAGTTCCGTTTAGAAACTTACTGGCGTCTTTTACAATGGGCTTCGCTATACCTTTCTCCCCCGTCCTATATAGCTTGAAAAGGTTCCACATCTCGACAGGCCCGAGCGTCGCGACTGAAAGTTGCTTTTGAACTACCTCCCCAAACTTGAGTGCTTGCGCGGTCTCTTTGCGCCGCTCCTGTAATTCTTTAAGGGTAGGGTAAGTCCATATACAGCGTCGAAGAAGACCGAAGACGATCCGGAATGCGAGAGCGGGAAGGAGTAAATCATGAAACCATAGAAACCAGAACGTCTTGAGAAGCGTAAGAAGCAGACAAGAGAACCCTCAACTGGAGACTTACGATACAATGTCTCAAACTACGCGGGTAATCCTTCCATAAAGCCAACCGTGCTAAATCCGATAAAAGGGCGTAATATGGTGGAACTGTTGCCAAGTAGAGTCGTCGGGTGGTTATAGTCAGACGTTTGAGGGTGAACGTGGGCGTGACGCTCGCGGCCGGCGATAGAATTGGTAGAAGATAGTTCTATCGGGTTCAGAGAAGAAGAAGAAACACGGGGCATGCGAGACGACTCACGTAGGCAATGTACTCCGAGAGAGAACGGTCAACAGGACCAGGGAGGGGAGGAGTCGAGGGTTCTCTCTCCGTTGTAATGGAGTCCAGAGTGTTGGATCTGGCCGTACTGGTGGAGAGTCTGACTTCTATCACGTACTGAGAAGAGTTTCAAAGTTGGTCTAGCTGTTGTACTCATTCATAAGTGGGACGCACTGCGGAGAATAAGGATAAGAATCGCTCGACCTCTTCTTCGTCATATAACTGTCGTAGCTGGGCTTCAGACAAAGCCTGGAGGTCATTTTCACGTTGTGAAGGTGCGTCAAACGACCCCTGACTAGTACTACTAGGCTCAGGTTCCGCCGGTTCCGTCATGGTGTCACCGTGTCAAGGTGTATGACCCGTGGCAGTGCCGTTGTCTCGATCATGTGACTGGCGCGTAGTTTGTCGTTAACTTTCTAACTTTCATTCACCACTGCAACAACCACGCGCAAGTCCTCGACACGCCGCGTCTATGACCACCACGGACGGGAAAGAAGATGGAATATACGCCTGGATGTCCTCAGTGCGAGCGTCCATGGCCAATGATCCTTGTCGACAGTTATTCGAGGATCAAGTTCAAACTCATGCATTCATCTTTCTTGATGATTATCTCGAGCAAATCCTCGCGGGTCCGAAGCAAGGGTAATCTGGCTATGTACCTCTACAAAAAACATGGCTAATCTCACCCTGATAGTCCGATGATCGAACTCGTGAAGACACCAGGTCGCAGAAAGAACAATCCTCGCACGACTAGAGCAGCCACTGTGGCGGCTGCGAAAGTAAACAACACCTCATTGTTCTCACTCCGCGTATGTTTGCTTTCATGGATGTGGATGCCCTCTTATCCCATCCTTAGGACGATGAATCTGCAAGGGATGGTGTTCCCGT
>JBBPQC010000599.1:0-16854 GCA_038092295.1 Leccinum arenicola
CCCTGCGTCAAGCAGAGGTTTCCGCTTTGCACTTTTGCCGGAACCATGCCATGGCGAGGCAACGACGATCGCCAACACGAGGAATAACAGAAGGACGCTGCTGTTAATTACGCGTACGCCCGCCAGAGCGCCGTCGTTTCTGGGGACCAGCCCCGCATTCTCAGTATCATGACACGTGCGCGTGAGAGTTGCTAGATCGAGAGCGAGAGAGGGTGCAGATGGCGACGGCTCATCATAATGACTGTGTCCGTCTCCGTGTTCATAGCCATAGCCGAGCCGCCCGAACGTGGCAGAGGTGGGTACCGCGTCAGAGACAAATATAGAAACTACTGCAGCCGTTTCCACTGCCGCAGAGTGGCAAGGCATCCTGTCTGTGGTCTGGCGACGCTGATCCGTCGGCGTACTGGATGCTGACCTGGACGGGGAGGACGGCGCCGAGGACGAGGACGTAGCTCCGCTTGGGTGGTGGGCATTGCATCGTAGTGTAGTAGGCGTGCAGAGGACGACCGGCGTCGTGGTGACATAGTCGACATCGACATCGACGAAGTGTTGGGCGATATTGATGATCCAGGAGTGCACAGAACGGTTCGCCGAGCGGTGTGCGAGGTCAAGAAGGAAGCAACAAAAGAGGTGGACGTGGAAGCGCAGCACATCGTCAGATGACGGGACCATCATGAAGAGTCTGGGAGGAAACCGTGATCTAACAGCAGCAAACAAATCAAGGTCCTATAAAGTCAGTGCGATGATGGCCATACACATATATTCCGGAACCTTGGCTACACAAGTGCCCGAGACGTCATTCGATGGCGAACGGTGAATTATTGTCTATTGAAGCAGCTGCGAGCTCAAGCACTTTGAGAATGGTATTCACCCCCCCTCCGGCAGTTCTCAAAGTTGTTCTGTGCCAATGATTACTCAGGAGCCCGGGATCTAGAAGAATCTGTACACAAAAGCGCCGTGTATGCCACCACTCAATGGAACCATGGCATGGCAAGGCGATCACCGACACGAGGAATAACAGAAGGATATGCCACCGCCAATTAGTACGCGTACGCCAGAGCACCGTCGCTTCTGAGGCCTGAGGCCTGAGGACCAGCTCCGCATTAATGGTGAGACGGTCGGCCTCTCGTTCCTTCTATTCGCACGACGTGCTTAGTGCAAAAATTCAAGTCATATCATGTTTACTCCACTGATTCTGACTCAGACGGTCGTATAGTGTAGTGGTTATCACTCGGGATTTTGAAGCTTAAATTAAATTTCCCGAAACCCAGGTTCGAACCCTGGTACGACCTCCACATTTTTACAAGGTTATGCCAATCACTCTCAACTGACAGCCTTTTTTTGGTGGTGGGGGCGCCCATTTCTGTCCGTGTCTTCTGCCCGAACGAACCTTGATCAATTGATTGAATAGGAACGACTCCACAGGATGGATGAGAAAGGGAGTTATGAAGGAGCTCGGAGTATTTTCGCACTGACAGAGCCGCTCGAAGGGTAGGTGCTGGTCAACTTCGTTACCGTCGTCGCCTAGCTCCTTTGAGACCTCCGCTTACTCACACAGCCTCTTCATCTGTTGGGGTCAAATATTGTTGTGAACTTCAACAAGGTCTCGGGGTTCAACGAGGGTGTCCATCGGATGATCCGTTTGGAGCGCTGCAGGGACGATAAATCATCACGCGAAATTCGTTCTCCGGAAGTGCAGCCAGGGACGTTTTGCGGTGAGATTCCTCTTTTAGACAGACTGGTCACCATCCGAAATCTTGTATCGGGCAAGTACCATGGTCGCAAATTTACCGCAAACCGAGTCGGGACAGCCAAAAGGCTGTCGAATGAGTCAGGAAGTATCAATTATCTGCGGCATCGGTTAGGAGGGATTCGTGTACAAAATCGTGCCCCTCGGCCGTGAAACTGCTTTTCGTTCTTCCGGTAAGCACAATTTCGACATGCCGTTGACGCATGGCATCGCCGTCAAATTTCCTGCATAATCTTACTGGACAGGATGGACACTTTTGCTCCCTGGCTCTGCCGCTCCCTCACTCAACTGTTCAATGCTGTCCTGTCCAGAGGACAAGTCTGAGTCACACTCCACTGACGCACCAAGCAGTCGATGTGCGGACAAGAAGAGAACCACAGTCTTCCAAAGGTCGTGAGCCATTACCATCATCAACTACTGTCCATTGATCGTGCTCTAGGCTTTTTATTATTAAGGATCCCAATCCTCCTCCTCCCAAGCTATCTATCCATGACACAATTCTTACTCCCGAGGCGTCGGCCTGCTTTTTTAGTCGCCTCTGGTTTCTATGGTTGAATCCCTTATTGTCGCTGGGATATGCTCGGCCTCTCGAGGCCTCGGACTTGTACAAGCTTCAGGATGACCGCTCGTCGACTCAGATTGCCAACGCAATCCTCACGTCCTTTGAGCGCCGGCGGAAAGAGGCGGCGATATACAACGAACGACTAGCAAACGGTGACATTAGCCCTGGTCTGCAGGGTCTATGGTGGACCTTTCGTGGCGTCCGCGCAGAACGGGAAAAGGCCTGGAGGGACAAAGACGGAAAACGCAAAGCTAGTCTCATTCTTGCCATGAATGACAGCGTTAAGTGGCTCTTCTGGTCTGCTGGAATATTAAAGGTCGTAGGTGACACTGCGCAAATCATCAGCCCGCTCATCGTCAAGGTTTGAACTCCCATTATCAACCATATATACAAAGTACTTATCTCTCTGGTAGGCAATCATCACCTTTGCTGTCAAGTCGCATGCAGCACATGCTGCAGGTGAACCCACTCCTCCGATGCGAACTGGCGTTGGACTTTGTTTTGCTCTCCTTATTCTACGGCTCATTTCATCCTGGTCCACGCAACATTTCACTTATCGTAGTATGGCCTGCGGCGTCCTCTTGCGGGGTGGTCTAATCACTGCGATTTACTCACGGGCCCTTTCATTATCTCCTCGCGCTCGCATAGAAATGACAAATGGCAGACTGGTGAACCACATCTCCACTGATGTTTCCCGAATCAACTTCTGCATGGGTTCTTTTCACATGTCGTGGACTGTACCCATTCAACTCACTATCTGTCTTATCTTGCTCCTCATAAATCTTGGTCCGAGCGGGCTTACCGGCTTTTCCCTTCTCGTCGTTGCAATGCTAGCCAATACGATGGTGATGAGACGTTTCTTCCGCATGAGGATGAAGAGCATGATCTGGACAGACAAACGTTCCAAGTTAATCCAGGAGATGCTGAACGGCATGAGAGTAATCAAATTCTTTGGGTGGGAGATACCCTTTTTGAAGAGAGTTGCTGAATATCGTCAGCTTGAAATGGGGTATGCTATTCCATCCCCCGACTATTTGCACTTAACTCGTCTTTCCAGTTACATACGAAAGCTTCTTTTCCTTCGAGCTGGGATGAACGCGTTTGCGTCATCACTCCCTGTGCTAGCAAGTGTGGTCACATTTGTTACTTACTCGTTAGCCGGCCATTCGTTGTGCGCCGCAAATGCCTTCTCTTCTCTTACCCTCTTCCAACTCGTCAGGATGCCTCTCAGGCTTCTCCGTGCGTGTCCCCTTGGATTCCGTTAATCTAGCTAAGTTGTTCTGCTCTCTAGCCACGTCATTTGGTTCCATTGCAGACGCTTTCGCCGCATGTGAACGTCTCTATGAGCTTTTCGAGACTGAAACGTCGGATAGGATTCTATCGATCGACGAGGATTTAGATGTTGCAGTCAGGATAGATGGTGCAGACTTTACTTGGGAAAGTCCTTCCCAAAGATCCGGGGATCTAAAGACAACGCATCGGCTAGGTGCGCACGGCAGGCGCAGTGGAAAATCCGAAATAATGACAATACCAACATTGCAATCGGTCGATGAGTTCAATATCTTCAAACTTCAAGGTATCAACATGGAAATTCCTCGTGGTCAGCTTGTTGCCATCGTCGGGGTAGTGGGGGCGGGCAAAACATCACTACTTCAGGGCTTGGTTGGTGAGATGAAACGGGTTGCCGGCACTGTCGAATTTGGTGGTTCCGTTGCTTACTGCGCTCAGACTGCCTGGATTCAGGTATGATTTTTTTTTCTCCAGGTCACCATTCTGGAGCATTGACATATTTGATCTAGAATGCGACAATTCGGGAGAATATCTGTTTCGGACAGCCTTTTGAAGAGGAGAGATATTGGAAAGCTGTCCATGATTCCTGTCTGGAACCAGATCTGCGGACACTCCCTAGCTACGACCTGACCGTGGTCGGCGAGAAGGGTATTTCACTTTCCGGTGGTCAGAAGCAACGAGTCAACATCTGCCGGGCTATATACCGTAATTCGGATATCATCATCTTTGACGTTCGTCCTCCTTTCTTTTTTTGAACAATTCAATCCTTGACATCTGTTCATCGTTAGGATCCCCTCTCTGCACTTGATGCCCATGTTGGGAAGGCCGTATTCTCCAACGTTCTCAAGCATGGTACAAATGGCAAGACTCGGATTCTTGTTACCCATGCCTTGCACTTTTTGCCAGAAGTCGATTACATCTATACATTAGTCGATGGCAAGATCGCTGAACGTGGTACCTTCGACGTATTGGTGGCTAAAGGTGGATCATTTTGCAAATTTGTGGAAGAATTTGGCTCCGAGGACGACGATAGGGATGAGAACGTCGAGGATGAGATTGGACCTGTTCGTAACACGGAACGTGAAGGGTGCAGTACCAAAGGCAAATCAATGATGCGAGAAGAAGAGCGGAATACCGGCGCCACCTCACTTAAAGTTTACCAGCAATACCTGTCTGCTGGGAAAGGTACGGTACTTGCACCAATTCTGTTAGTGTCTATGGCTATTTTGCAAGGCTCTAGCGTCATGTCGTCGTATTGGTACGCACATTTTACTTCTTTGTTGATGTGGTTTTTACCTCATTTTCCCCAGGCTCATCTACTGGGAGGAACAGAAATGGGGTTATACGCAAAGTTTCTACGTATGTCATCTCCTTCTCCAGTTTATAATGTCTCAGTTCAGTCTTGTAGATGGGCATTTATGCCGCGCTCGGTATTGCTCAAGCGGTTGCCTTGTTCCTTATGGGTTCTGCCTTTGTGATGTTTACTTACCATGCATCGCAAGAGTTGCATAAAGTAAGCTCGTCAGTCTTCGCCACAATGTTGCTGATCAATATCAACTCTCTCAGCGCGCCATTGTCCGTGTCCTACATGCACCTATGAGCTTCTTTGAAACAACTGTGAGTTAAGCGTGTTGCCGTTGCATTCGTAGTCACAATCTCTGATCTTCATATCCCCCCAATAGCCTCTTGGCCGCATCATTGCTCGCTTCGCTAAAGGTATACTCAGTGAACTTTTCTATATCTTCTTTACTAAGTATTCCATAGATATAGACACACTCGATAATTTGATGAGCGACTCACTTCGCACGCTAAGTTCGACTGTTTCCAACATACTCGGCGCTGCCATCATTATATCCGTTATCGTGCCTTGGATTTTGTTGGTCAACTTTTTTGCGCTGATTTACTATATCTTTATTGCCATGTTCTATCATGCGAGCGCAAGAGAAATAAAGGTACGTCTTTCGTGTGGTATATCTACATGAAAGTTCATTCGATTACAGCGGCTCGGTACGTATCTTTTAACCCCAGACCATCACTTTATGTGATTGACGATTAATCACAGATGCTATCCTACGCGGCTCTTTGTATGCTCACTTCTCCGAATCGTTGTCGGGATTAACGACAATTTCTGCATACGGAGAAACGGATAGATTCAAGAGAGAGAATATTGAACACGTTGACATTGAGAATCGGTGAGTTACAATGGGCATTGTACGATTCGTTGTAGACTCTGAATGGATTCCCAGCGCATTATGGTTGGCTATCGCGAATCGGGTGAGGCAGCTTGTTGGTAGTGGTCGTTGTATGATCGCTCATTCGTCTGGCTAGCGCTGGCTCGGTTTCCGCGTGGAGGGCCTTGAAGCGCTCCTTACCTTTGTTGTTGCTGTTTTGACAATTGGTGCCCGCTTCAATATTTCTGCGGGACAGACCGGACTGGTTCTGTCATATATGATCAAGGTGCAACAGGTAGGTTACAACAAGTATCGTTGGCAGGCTCCAAGGGATTGATATGCCATCCAAGACTCTCGGATGGATACTTAGTCAGCTCGCGGAGGTGGACAACAACATGAACTCCGTGGAACGAATCGTCTACTACGCCGATGAAGTCGAACAGGAAGCACCACACCACATCAGCTCAAATACAGTTCCTTATTCCTGGCCCTCCGAAGGCCGAATTGTCATGAAAAATGTTTTTATGAAGTATCGGCCTGGGTTACCTCTTGTTCTTAAAGGTTTGTGCATGACCATTGCACCAGCAGAGAAGATTGGTATTGTTGGCAGGTACCCGACGATTCTCTGCACCGTAACTTTCTTCATTCACGACGTTTGCAGAACTGGAGCAGGGAAATCGTCAATTATGACGGCTCTGTATCGACTCGTGGAACTTTCATCGGGAAGCATACATATTGATGGAGTCGATATCTCGACAGTTGGGCTAGAACAGCTGAGAAAGGGGCTAGCGATCATTCCGCAGGACGCTGTAAGTGTTACACAAGGAGACCCGAGACGCAGGACTGACTGCTGTCTTAGTTTCTTTGTAAGGCCGTCTACATGTTTCACCGTGTCGCTTGGCTAATGTGTTGATCAGTCGCTGGCACTCTGAGGTCTAACCTGGATCCTTTTGGTTTGTATGATGACGCTTGCCTCTGGGATGCCCTCAAGCGGGCGTACCTCGTCGACACAGAGGAGAAACTACCTCCTCCGCCTTTGTCAGCCACGGAAAGCGACGAGACACTATTTCTTTCGCCTTTGACAGACACTGAAAGCGATGAGGCACTACCTCTTTTGCCTTTATCAGCCACCCAAAGCGACGAGACACTGCCTCTTTCGCCTTTGACAGCCAGCCAAAGCGACCAGGTTGTTAGTCGTTTTGGTCTAGATACTCCAATTGACCATGACGGCAGTAATCTGTCAGTTGGTCAGGTATGCTTTTTCTTTTTCTTTTTCTTTTTACTTGGTTATTGATCGCTCCCCAGCGATCATTGGTATCCTTGGCACGAGCTTTAGTCCACGAAGCGAAAATCCTCATCCTGGATGAAGCAACAGGTACAATCTTATCCACTCCTTGTGTGATATGTCAGGAACTCAAGTCTAATGTATGTAGGATCCGTGGATTACGAGACCGACAGAAAGATCCAAGATACGATCGCGACAGAATTCAAGGAGCGTACAATCCTGTGCATCGCTCGTACGTCTCTTAGGTCGTTCCCCTGTCCGTTTGTTGACCGTTATGCAGATCGTTTGCGCACAATCTTATCATATGACCGCATCTGCGTTCTTGACGCTGGCATGGTCGTTGTGGGTATTCCCCTTTCTGCATAGAAGCGCCTGCTGATAGAGGACAATGAACTAGGAATTCGATACTCCGGCGAACCTGTTCAACATTCCTGACGGAATTTTCCGCGGAATGTGCGATAGGTCTTCTATCTCACTGGAGGATGTCCGCTCTGCGTCGAAGCGGTACTAAGAAAAGGAGCCCGGAAGGATCCGGTTGTCCACGACTGTTTATTTCTCGCTTACTGTGGTCACTCTTTTCTTATTTGCAACGCGGCACGCACCCCACAGTCCTTACATATTCCATATTAACACAGCAACCTTCCGCTCATTCTGTTATGGACATTCAGTATCTTTACAAGACGATGCATTACTTTTCGATACAGATATAATTAATATCTCGGCTGTTATATTTACTTACTTACTTTCTGGCATTGCTTCTTCAGCTTGCCTTACTTCATAAGATGTACATTCAGAATACCACGCTCGTTTCCACTTTATACAGAAATACACATAATTGTACGAACTTCATTGAAGAAGGGCTCAGGCTTCTCGTCGTCAATCTATTTAGAGACGCTTCTTTTCGCTGGACCTGATTTTGTGTTCAAGCCGACTATTTCCATCACGGCTTACAGCCTTCCGGGTCCTTCAGCACGCCGCTTCTACTCGCCAAGCTCACGCCCGTTTTCTTTTCAAGAGCAGATGATGCGAGTAAAATATCGTGAGATTCGGCACGGTCTGCACGGAGACGGGATTAGTTTATATTGGAGATGCCTCGTACTTTTTCAGGTCCATCTGTGCTTCTTCCGCAACGTTACTTTTCTCGTTATGGCGCCCCGGCTCTGGATGCGCCGAATATATGTACAGTTGACTCCCTCCTAACGCATACCTGTCGGGACAGCTCAAAATGTATGTGTTATGGGAAGTATGGGTTATTGGAGAGACCGTAGGGCGACAAAAAGCATATCGGGAAATCTAAAACCTATGCCTTATGAGGGAGTATGTGTTATCCCTGGTATGCGTTAGGAGGGAGTCGACTGTACCACTTGCCATAACAACCAGGGGTAACCCATTCGAGCACCCCATTGTCCACCACTGGGAGGTCACTGAACAGCTACGACGGCCTCGAAGCAGAGATGCAGAGCCCACCTCGACTCGACGTTTCAACCCTGATTTTCAATGACCCGTCGTCAAGTCACGCCCTACGTCTTCGGAGAGTAAGTAAGACGTCGAGATCGTTGATGGGATGGTGATGCGCGTGATGGGGGTTGGAGTGTTTCAATTGCGCGTGTTCGGATTCGTTCGGATCCACCCGTGGTCACGGTGGTGATATTAATCAACATTGAGGGGGGGTGGGTCGCAGCGCTGAGCAACAGCAGCAGATTCCGGATCCGCCCCTTGCGAGACGTCGCATCATTTTTTGAGAGAACCCGTCGTAACTCTTGTTCCTCGGAGACACATCCTCAGAGGATGGCCCCACATGGTATCCACTCGTGCATCATGATTTCGTTCACATCAGTTGATGTGTGATTCCCCCTTGCAGTTTCGTGAATCTCAAAACTGGAAGACTCTGTCAGCAACGTCCGCGCACGAGGAAAGGAAAGGAAAGGAAAGGACGTTCGTCCCTGGATCAGTGACTTTTGGTAATTGTGTACATTGACGGAGGAAGAGGGGGGCTTTGATTGGAATATGAAAGAAAGAAGGAGACGAAAGAGCGCAAAACCGAACTCGTTTCCAGATTCGCCACACTGGTGCGTCGGCAAGGCAAGTGACGTGAAACTTGTCAGGAGGGTCTCGCCCCGTGACGGTACTTGTTCTCTTACTACTTCCTCGGTTTACTTTTGCTACAGCAACAAAAACTGCGACAGGGTCCCCACAACACGCCGAGACAAGGAAGAAACAACGCAGCATCAACGAGCTAGGACCAGTTTGGAAGTGCAAGGCACAACACTGTACATTTCGCCAACGCTGGAGAGGTGCCAACCGGTTGACCCCCGCGCAGCGTGTGGAAGCTGCCCTGACTTATCTCCGTCTCCGTACTTCACTTCCGCGTTATCATCGAGTTGCACTCGCATCCACCAAACCACCCTGCAGCAAAAAGTTTCCCGCGTTTTCTTATTGCTACCACACAGAGATACACCTAGAACCGACGCACGTCGTCTCGTCTGTCTCACCGTCTAGGGATTAGGTGAGTACAGCTCTTCCACCCAGTTTTGACGCTAACCCGAACAAGCTTTACAAGTATACCCGGGGACCTCGCGGGCGACTCCCGGATTCAAATAACGCCTCAGCCTCGAGGTGCGAAAACTTTGCAATTTTCCGGTAATACGCGCGGATTACGGTGCCACTTCATACAATATACCTGATCGGAAAGGAGCGAGCACATATACGTACACCTTTTCCACCACCGTTTCTCGATCCAAACTCAAACGAGAACAAAACCGACTTGTGGTCACTTGATTAGAGTCTTCTTTTTCGGCCGATAGGACACAAGCATGTCAGAAGAGCGACGTGACGAGGCGGGCGCGGAACAGGAGACCAGCCAGGGCGGAGATTCAGATTTGGGGTCTGCCATGAGGATCGTGGGCGGCGGAGGCGTGGATGAGGCGTGCCGTGAAAAGGACCGAGAGGCCGTGTTTTCGGGTGACGCGAGCGAGGGTTCGGCGGGCACAGCGGTCGCAGAGGTCGTTTCTGGCGAATCAGCGACGGAGGAATGGAGTCGGAAGGAGGGGAAGAGCCCGGCTGGGGGAGGTGGGGAGACGGTTGGAGTCCGTGAAGATCAACACGAGGCTCGGTCGAATCGCCGCGTGGGCATTGTGTGTGCGCCTTCAAATTACAAACGCCCTCAGTCACTGCAGGATCTCAAGTCGGACGGAGGTCGTCGTCTTGGCACGACTATCAGCACCGCCGGTACCCCTCGCAGCGCTTCCACCGGGACGACTATTACAAGTGCAATTGCAGCACCTACTTGCTCTGGTCCGCCAGTCATCCCTCCGCGCTCACCTCTCCGTCCTCGTCCTCTCAATTCATCATTCCCTCCAGCTCTCGTCGGAACAACACCCAAAGCAACCGCCTTTAACATCGCCATCGATCCCACCCCACCTTTCGACTACGACGACGACGACGACGCTCAACTGATCCTCATGCCTTCCCTTCGCGAGAGCTTTGGAGGCTCTCTGACGGCCCTGCTTGCTACCCTCGAAGCGGAGACTCTCCATGACAAAGCCCTGCCTCTTCCACCGGACCAAGAAGACGAGCTCAACATCGACTACAGCGACGAGATAGAAGAAGAAGACTATGATCCAGATCAATCCCAGCCCTCTTCTACGGATAGCCTCACCCTCGGCGTTCCTACAAGCCCAGCTCCCACGGGGCCTACTACACCCAATCAACCGACCGTCATGTCAAAGAGAGTCCATGCCCTGCGCGAGCTACTCTCTTCAGAACGCGCATACGCATCAGATCTAGCATTGATCCGCGACATACACATTCCACTCGCTCTAGGCAAGTCACCCCTGTTCTTTTTATGGCCGTCAGGACTGATCCTTGAACGTGATTTGCATCGCAGGGCAACCCGCTCCTTTCAACACCAATGGCACCTCCAGCCCGCCACCCTTCTCGCCCGGTTCTGGCTCGGGTTCATCGTCACGAACGGTATCCACCGCTTCCGACTCTTCTACAGCTTCTTCACAGCTTGGCCCCCCAATGACCCGTGACGACGTACGCATCATATTTGGGAATATCGGCGATTTGGCAATGTTCTCAGATCACTTTGTCGACCGCTTGGAGGAAGCCCTCGGTGGCGCCCTCGACGGCGGCGGTGGCGAAGATAAAGTTGGAGCATTGTTCCTTGAGATCGTGAGTGTGCATATTCTCTGTCTCTGCATCGCTGATTCACACATTGTCGGTTGTTGTGCACAGATCCCAGCCCTCGAACCCCCTTATAAGACATACATCACTCGTCACCCGACCGCGCTTGCCCACCTCAATGCCCTTCCTCCCTCTTCAACGCTCTCAGCTTACCTGTCTCACACCCGGACGCTCGCATCTTCGCTGACTCATGCCTGGGATCTTCCATCTCTCCTGATCAAACCGGTACAGCGGCTTCTCAAGTATTCCCTGCTTCTTGGTGCCATCATAGACGCCACTCCCGACTCTCACGGTGACCGTCCGGCACTCGTAAAAGCTCGCGAACGAATGGAGGAAGTGGCTAGAAGCGTCAACGAGGACCGTCGGCGTTGGGAAGTCGTGCGCGAGGTTCTCGGAGGTGCTCCCATCCCCATTTCCAACGGGACGGGCAAATCAAAGAAAGGAAATGGCACTGTCAATGTTGGCGTGGGTGCTGCCGCTTCTGCACACCTGAGTCGGATAAAGACACTTCGCGTGCCTAAGAATAGGGATGTCGTGGAGAACGCTTCCGATAACGCAGAAGCTGTCGAGGTGGCAAGATTGGAAGGCGAGTTGCAGCGGTATGCTGTGTTCTTGGATAGGCTGGCCAAAGATGTCAGGGACTGGCGGCTCACTATGCGCCACGCGTTGGTCGCGCTATGGCAATGGGGCATCACTTTTGGTGCCGTACTGGGGCTCACCCCTTCGCCGGCTGCGTTGGACGAGTCCTATGCCGGCGAGGAGCCTGATTCCGAAGGACGATCGGAAGCGTACGATGCCTTCACGTTGTTGTTGGCCAGTCTTCCGAGTCTCTGTGCGGACATCGAGCAAGAACTGCAGAACTCATTCATCCCTTTCCTTTGCGACCTGAAGGGTATGATGGAGCCCCCGACGAAGCTCCTGAACGCGATGCACTCACTCGAGCCGCTGCACGTCGCACTCCTTCACACGCCCTTTCCGCAGTCCAAGTCTCGTCGACCGGCGACCGCCCTGTTGACTGCGTCGCAGTCCTACCTGGCCTTGCGCTCTGCATTGTCATCCGAGTTGCCCATCCTTTTGCGAGCGATGAACAAAGCGACGGGATTGGCGGTATATATGATTGCAGAGCGCCAGGCGGCGTTCTATGCTGCTGTGGGAGAGCGTTGGGCTGAGCTATGGGATGCACTCAGGGTGGATGGTGAGAGATGTGGCGCAGCTGAGGAGACGCTGCGAGTGTGGTGGGAACGATGGGGCGATGTCGAGGGGCGACTTTCGGTAATGAAGATCGCACACAAGGACAAATGGTGGGCGGAGCGAGAGAAGGAGCTGCGGGACCAGGCTGCGAGGGCTGACAAGGAACGAGAGGGTGTCCGGGAGAGCAACGGGAGGGAGCGACCGACGAGGAAGTCGACCGCGCCATCGTCGGGGATACCGACGCCCGAGTCTGGACGTTCATCCACACACCAAGCACCGTCGATCCCTTCGTCACAAGGAAAGCGGCATCAACACCAGCTATCAGGCGATACGACGTCTGCGAACCGCAGACGCAGTGGCAGTACCTCGGCCACCCTGCAGCGTCGACCATCTGATGAATCCCTCCGCTCGGGCAAGTCGACCAAGTCGAATGGCAAGTCCAGCCGCAGCAGTCGAGCGGACGACGAGCCGCCCGTGCCCGTGCCTCGTCTCAAGCCCAACTTTGCCCAGGTAAACGGCATTGGGCCACAACGAAGGAAGAGCAACCCCGCAATCTCGCCCCTGCAAGCGACGCCATCGCAGTCTTCGCAGGTCTTTGTGGACTTTGAGACCCACTACCCGCCATCGCCACTGACCCTTGACATCTTTGATGCCGAGGAGCTGGATTCGGAGTATCGTGGACGGACTCGACGACGATCGAGCCTCAAGAGTAAGCTTACCGACACATTCCGGCCCACGCATCACCGTCGATCGTCTTCCGTCAAGTCCCTAGGTGCACCGTCATCGCTCGCACCGTCATACCACTCGTCAGACGCACCTCTTCCACCATACTCCCCTTCGCACAACCCGCAGACGCAGACGGCCAACGGCTCTGGGTCTGCTCATCAGACACGTCCATCTCCCACGCTCGCCGCCACTCGCGCGCTATACACCACCCGGGCGATCCACCCCTGCCTTCCGCCTACTGGTGTTTCCTATCGCGGCCTTCCATTCTTCCAGCTCGTGTATGGTGATTCGTTTGACGTCTTGCGCGAATACGGACATCCTTCGACGCACGTGGACCTCCCACTCTATGTAGATGACGGGGAGGACTGTCTGCTCCTCGTGCGGGCGAGAAGTAAGGGTGGTGGGTACGAAGCGGGCGATGTGGGTTGGGCATTGGCGAGTTTCTTATTGCCTGTCGACTGAGTCAGCAACGTGTTGTTGCCAGCACACTGATGGGGCATGCGGTGGAGGACGTTACTGCCTGGTTGGATATTTTTGGAATTGCTTCGATACGCGCGCTGGCTCTTCCTTCTCCCTTTCACTGCCCCCTCCCTCCTCACCCACTGCATTATCTATCTGTCGTTACGAACGCATGCACGCATGCCACACACCCATTCGGAGAACATGGATAGACCCGCACACTTGATTTTTGCCTACCCCTTCATACCCCATAACCCCCGCGACCACCCTGGGCCATACCTCCGACAACTTCCCACACATCGCCCCCGTCGCACACTATGGATTGAGATATCGTGGCATGTTTCATAGGCTGGCGAGGCTAGAGCTTTTTTGGTGTTCTCTACATCCATCATACATACATAGACGTCTTGTACTAATCACGATTCCTTTGTGTACGCTTGACTGTATAAGCATCGCTTTGCTGACTCTTTTTTCTCCTTATCGCGTTTTACACTTTTTCGGTGCATGCATTTACCTTTCTTCGACTTCGTCTCATACCTCCTCGTCCCCTCCCTTTTTCGTTTTCCAGTTGTCCAGTTTTCTTGGTTTTGCCGTCCGATAGTGTTCGGCGTGTAGCATATGACATAGGTGACTTCATTTGACTGATATCAATCAACTCGTACCAGAATACATGTATACGACACAATTTGTGGAATAAATGGGTCTCATGAGCCCATCTGGGCTGCACCTGATCACGAGATGATCACTACCGTGACAAGTCATCATTTCCAGCCTCGGCGTTCTCCATGAGCGGCGTTCTCCGATTCCAAATTCGAGGAGAACAAATATTAATCCGCACGTTCGGGCCTGATACGGTGACAACAGACGGGCTTGCAATGCCTCTCTTCGCATGCGGTATTGACGGCATAATTTGACTTCGTATGGTGGTGGTACATATGGTGTTTCCGTGCTCTGCGTAATACGTATCCGATGGTATTGATCATATCTGATTACCGGAACCAAAAATCAAAACAAGTCCGCCAAGCTAAGCTTGTGGACAAAACGGAGGCAAAATTTTTGACAGCTTGGGGCTTGGCTTGGGGTCTTTTTATGTAACTTGTACATGTCCCAATACCCTCCGGCTGGACCATGTCGGCAGCAACCCCGGAACAGGTCCAGCGCAAGGTTTGCCGAATCGTGTCCCGTTTGTTTGATATATGGTACTCATCATGCACTAGCTCGACGTCCTCCACGCTTCCGTTCGGCAGAGCATCGAGATCACTAACTCGACCACGTTTTGGCAACGACTTGGTTCGATGCTCTTGATACCGACCAATCGACGTGCATTGGGTACGTTGATAGCCCTATGCCTTGCTCGTTGAATTTTCCACTGAACCTACGTCAAATTTTTCCCCGTCACTGAAAAAAGTTGTTGCTTGCGGCATGCAAGCGTTCCAACAACTATGTGGATTCAATACGCTCATGTATTATTCCGCGTCGCTCTTTCAGGAGATCGGGTTCAATCAACCTACGGCGGTCGGACTCATTATTTCTGGGACTAACTTTGTGTTCACGCTGGTTGCCCTCAAGTTCGTTCACTGCCTTATTATCATGTTTTACTTGATGATTCTGATACCTCATAGGTATATTGATATTGTGGGCCGGCGGAGAATCATGCTGTGCTCTGCTCCTGGGATGATCGTTGGCTTGACTTTGGCTTCGATTGCATTTCATTGTACGTGGTAGCGTTCCCACTGTTCGTGCACCTGGATCCATGTTTACACGGGGTTTCTTTTCTTTCTGCTAGTCATGACTAAACACACAGGCAACGTGCTCGTCACTGGCGCACACTACGCGCAGGCCTGGTCTGCGATCGTGTTGATGTCGATGATCATCTTCGTCGCATCGTACGCAAGCGGTTTGGGGAATGTTCCTTGGCAGCAGGGCGAGCTCTTCGGGCTCGAAGGTGCGCACACGCCGTTTTCTTTACATTGGGAGTTCGTTCCTCTGATGAAGTACCGATCGACCTGTCAATGTCTTCTCCGTGGATCCGGTTCTCAACCGCTCTCTCCGGTCTATCACACTCCCGATCCTCTTTCTCTCTCCACGCTCTCCAGTTCGCGGTATCGGCACCTCGCTCGCCACGGCCACCAACTGGGGAGCCAATCTGATCATCAACTCGACCTATCTCTCACTGATGGCAGAAATCACGCCCTCGGGTGCGTTTGGATTCTATGCCGGACTCTGTCTCCTCGGGTTCCTCTTTTGTGTGTGGTATTTCCCGGAGACGGCCGGGTTGAGCTTGGAAGAGGTGAAGTGGGTTTTCGAGGACGGGTTCGGAATTCAGCGGAGCAAGCAGTTGAGAGAGACGAAGCGGGCGATGAAGGTGAATAAGGTTCCAGAAAAGGAAAATGCGTGATCAGGGAAGAGGAAAGGGCAATGTCTCATGCGAAACAAATGTGGGGAGATGATGCTGGAGGATACCTCGTGCCCCGATGTTTCAGAGGTTGAACGACTTTGCTTCATATTCGACCCGGTGCTTTCGTCTCCCGCAGGATGACCTTGATAGGCTTCATCTTACAAGGGGGTAAATTCATGTGTGCATATGATCTTTGAAGAGTATCCTTTTCTTCCATCGTCTTAGATACGTTCTTTCTGCGGTGACGAAATGGAGAGAAAATATAGTACTACGCAAACCCAGGATGAATCCGTCAACGATGCACACCGAGATAGAGCTCATGGACGTGAAGGGAAATCGTACATGAAATATATTAAACAAACATTCAAGCATATCGTGGTCCTCTGCTCCCCCAGTCGTGAAACATTGCCCAAGTCACTCTGGGCTCCGTCCGAAAGGCTTCCCTATTCAAACCTGCCGCCCATCTCCATCATCTCCCAACCTTTCGAGTGGAGTCACATCCGATTCGTCCCCATACTCCTCCATATTCTGATCCTGCATCGGAGCATTGTCTGCAAATGCCATTGCAGACGCAACCGTACCTCGACTGACGAAGTGTTGTGAAAGTATCCCGAAACCTGTGTCGATCCTGTGGATGCGACCACGGCGGTCTTGATCGTACATCTCCCGGATGCCAATGATGAATCGAGGCACCATGGGAACCAAGGGTACATAGGAAAAGAAGTCGAGGAAGAGACTTAAAATTGGGTTTGTTACATTCAGTGGTAATGTTCCGAGAATGATGAGGAACATTGTTCTAACAATTCACGGACGAAAGTGATTACTTCAAGTTTG